>NW_021024931.1:699481-813233 GCF_004153795.1 Camellia sinensis
TCATTCAATTCCTTAGTGATAGTTGCTTTTAATGATTCCATATTCTTTTTTCTGACTATGAACCTTTATGCAGTATTCACTACTGCAATTCAGTTTGATTACCCCACCATTGCTGGACGAATTAGGGAGTTTGCATTTTTAAACCCTGAGGTGGAGTCATTACAACCTGCTTGCAGTTCCGTTGCATTTTTGAAACTTTTAAATATTGATTTTAGCATGTCTCTTGAATTCTTCATTTTTTCTTTTTGAATTTGGTGTTTTTTTATTTATTTATTTTAATACTTTGAACAAGGTGGAATTTTCCTCGACATTTACCAACCTTAAGTTGAATCTGCTTTCTATTTTTGCAGCTCCTCGAATGTGGAGATATGGTCCATCTCAATCTGATGAGTGCATATTCTGAAATATGCTGGATTATTCTTATGTTATTTAGATTAGTACTTAATGGTAGTTTAGCCTTGGCATATGCAATTAAGATTTTAGAGTTTCTTATGTGCCTATTTAACTTGTACTTTGCATTCAATAATGAAATAATAATAATCTGATTACCTTTGCAATTGTTTCACATATCGTACTTAAATTTTCTTTGCAATATAACTGTGTCCATGCAATAATGGTTAGAAGTTTATATAGGTAAGCCGGTGCATAAAAAGGGCTGGCCTGCTCTACCTCGACTTGCATTGCTCATCTCCCCCTACATATCTCAAACCTGCAGATGGAGCAACAGGTTGTAGAATTTGAAGCTATGATGAATAACATAGGTTCCACATTAGAGTTCGCACAATGAATGTCCATAGACTAAACTGGGGACCTAATTCGATGTAGTGAGCTTGGTATCACATTTGCTAATTTTCCCCTGTTTAACTTAGAGGGTGCCTGCTGCCTCTTCTTCAGATGTGTCCTTGACAACCTGACAGTTATCAGCCTCTGCTTTTGGTGCTGGGAGTGCTTGGTTGTGAGGCTTTCCTTTTTCTCAACAAATTTGGTTAGCCCTACAGAATTTGTATGCAACAAAAGCCTACAAGAGTTCCTGATGCAGGACAAATAGGGAAAGTGCTGGATTTTCAAAACAGAGGTTATTTGATGCCCTAAACAGTGAGTAATTCATGGTTTCAAGAGTAAATTGAAGGCTAATAGGTAGGGGGAGGGATTAGGGTTGATTTGAGGGTGATTGAATGGAGTTTTGAGGTTGAAAAATGCACTTTTAGAGGGCTGTAAATAGTAATCCGAGAATAGCAAATTGAAACATAAAAGAAGAAAGGAGAAGAAAAAGATAGGTCCAGGCATCACACCTGGATTCCATAGGCATCACACTTGGGGTTTGATTGCATCACACAATCCATAAAGAAGCTTCAAAACTCTTTTAACTTTTTATAAAATATCAACTCTATTGAATTAGAGGCATTACATGGCTTTATATAGACTTTAGAAACTTCCTGAACCAACTAGAATAAAAAAAAGAAACTACTATAATATCTTAGACTTCCAAAACTAATTTAAGACCAAATAAGAAACATAAATAAAACTCAATTAAATAACTTGACCCACAAGACGACCCATGGGCGACCCATATAACCCATGTCAGTAAATATAAAATTACCAAAATACCCTAACCTATAAAATCCTAAAAAACATAAAAATAATAACAAATTAAGATTCTAAGAATACTAGAAACATAATTATAGAAGATATCTATCAGTTTATCTATGAAATCCTGCCAATGTCCAAGTATCATCACTTTTCTGAATTTAGCATTCTTTGAGCTTCTTGTACTCTGGCATCAGATGTGGTTGCTTGTGTGCGCACAACTAGGACAGTGGTCATTAGCTTTTACAGTTCTGCTTCCATGTCATGAAGTTGCATGTTTCTTGGGTTTGTTTATAAGTTTTATTTATTTTTTTACCAAACCCAGGTAGTTTTTAAATAAAATTCCCGAACACTCTACCTTGTGAAAGCATATCTTAAACGTGTGACTCTGCCCTTCCATCCCTTGGATAGATAGAGAGGGAAGGCAGAGCTTTTGGTTTTTTCATGTTGTCAAAGAGTTGAACAATGGTTTTTTCAAGATTGAAGTTTGAATCGGAAAAAAAAGAGTCTCTTAACGAAAAACAAACAGTTTTTGATCGGTACCTGCAAAAGCGTGATGTGGCTTAAAAGTCCCGCTATTGGCTTTCTCGGACTTTGTTATGCTTCAGCCTCTTCTTTAGATTTGGAAATTCTCTTTCTAGCCAACCTCCCTGGATCTTAGGATTCGGGGTAAGAAGGTGATTCTCACTGGGTTTCCGAACCATTCTAAGAAAGGCATTTGCTTGCTGATGCAGTTGATTCTGCCTCTGCTAATGCTTTTGTCTCAGCGGATTCTTCCCATTAAGCAGATGGCACTTGGAACCGACCGAGGTCCTTTCCTTCCCTGTAATGATTGCAGCACGATGCCAATTCCGCCTCAGAGCCAGAATCTAGTGTTGGTTCCTTACCGCTACAGAAGAGCTGAATTGCGCAGGGACGAAGGCCCTTATGCCAGAGTCCATGGTATTTGTATCTTTTTTATAGTTGAGGGGGGACAAGCCTGCTAGTTCTTCCTATTTGACCTGAAACCGATCGATCTAGCCATGAGCAGGTTGAAGAGAGCTCTAACAGGCCTTGGAGGACCGAACCCATGTATGCGAAAAAATACGGGGATGAAGCTAAAACCTACTCCCAACAAGTTGCTGGATCGAAGTAGGACATTCTCCATATGCCGCCCGCCAGCTGCAGAGGGGGTTCAATTCCCGTTGTACGCAATGTGGCGAAAAAAACTGATTCAACGAGATATGCCTTGCCTGCATTAAGATTTAAATGTTAGTTCACCAAGACAAAATCACAAGTTGCTGGAACAAAAAAATGAAAAATAAAAATTGCAAGTTCAACTTGTGATTTCACTAAACAGAACATTGGAAGTTAAACCTAAGACTTCATTGAAGTATCAAATCGGTGAGATGTTCACTCTAGATGAAATTGTAGGCTGATAGTGCGATTTCAACCCAGGTTTGTGATTTCACGCAGTACCTAGATTTGAGAAATGCGTTGAAAACTACTTGGGTTTGGAAAAATTGTTTGAAAACTACTCGCTTCTGGTAAAAACCTGCTGTTTCTTTCACTACAATCAGCGTTTTAGTTTTTATCCACCTGAGCAACAGTTAATTTCTTTTGTACATGCATATCGGATTGTGATGGAAGAAACTCTAACTCTAATGCTATTTCAGTGGAATTGATCGATTTAAGCAACAATTTACCAATCTCGAGGAGCACTATGGTAAAGGAGAAAGAAGCACTCCTCTTCGAAGACAATATACCTCTTTGCCTAGGTATAGTGTTACGCAAAATATGTCAGCACTCTTCAGACTGATGATACTATTTTGTTAACAAGTGTTTTTTTTAATACCTATTAATGTTTTTTTTTTTTATTTTTTTTTAAATTTTTTTTTCAACAGAGAGCGGGTCTGTGCACCCAAAGATGAGTCTTCTGATGAAGACAGCGAGTTTGAAAAGCGTGCTACAGACTATATTGCTCGTACATCCTTTCAAAGCCCCACAAGATCACGGAGGAGCAACAAACCTGAAAATGCTGAAAAGGCTGTAGTAGCTATGCAGAATGGCCCTAAAAAACAAAATTATAGTGGTCGTGACCTGTTCTAGCATTAGTGCTTCCAAATGTTTCGGCTTAAAAGGGAGAGACTTTGAGGTAAGTAATTGGTGATTTAAAGAACTGAAACACTTTCATTCTTATCTGCATCTATAATGTACTGCAGGAAACAGTTACAGAGCAAAATGGAAACGTGGTAAGTGGATAGTCAGAGAACTGGGCGGCATTGCATGCTCTATAGTATACTACAGTTGGGTGAACTATGGATGGCTGCTACTTTTTTTTCTTCTTCTTCGTCTTTTATTATTATTATTATTATTATTATTATTATTATTATTATTATATAGGAAAAATTGGATATGTAGTGTAGACATTGTTGTATTAATTCTGTGTTTCAACATTTACATTTTTGTTTCATACTGAATTTGTAGCTACTATTATGATTTGGTTTCAAGTCCTTAGATCTGTTGACTTCCTAGTGCTTTTATGCAACAGTTTCACAATGAATCATGATGAAGCAAGAGGTTTATTTTAGTTTGTTGTCATTACTTCTGGTCTGTATCTCTGTTGGATATCATGATATTTTGGGGCATCAAATGAATGTCGAGCATTCTTTGTATTGTACATCTGAAGTAAGCTATTTGGTGCTACAGTCACAAACAAGTTTTGAATGGAGGTGGGTGGGATCATGTCTCGGCAGGTTAGAGTCGACGTGAATTCCACACCTACCTATTTGGAACTTGAGGGCTTGGTATTGATTGGTGACATCATGTAAGCCAACCATATAGAGAACTAGTAGATCATAGCACTGGCTGCTGGCTGCATCATTTGATAGGGGAAGAATGTTGCATCTGACCTTTATTTTTTATTATTATTTTTATTAAGGTCTCGTTTGGGAACTCTCATTTTTAGTAAAAAAGTCAAAAATTACTAAATTAGCCAAAAAGCTAACAACCCATACCAAAAAGTTAAAGATTCTCCTTTCTCTCTATTTTTTGCACATCTTTTCGTAAAAAATCAAAAAGTCATTTTAAACATATAGTTTTTTTTAGTTTATATTTTAGTCAAATAGCTAAAAAGTTACTAAATTGGTCTGTTCTCAAATGAGGCCTAAGTTGGAACAAGTATTGAGTGTGATGGTTTTTATCATTGCAATTTTTGTTTGGGAGAAATTTTTATTTCCACAGATTCATTTCATATATTTTTTTAGTTTGGATATCAACTTTTGAGTATAACTACATAGTTTAGAAATCAAATTTTGAATGAAAATCTAATATTAGTTTGGCTTAGAAGTTGATTTCCAAACTATAGATTTTGTTGAAAAGTTGGTATATGAACAATTTAGTTTTATTTGGAAGGAGGGGAATGTTCCAGTATGCAATGCATATTGTATGCAAGTCTACCATAAAATTACGTAAATTTTTATGAATTTACATAAATGATCTTACAAAAATGGGTAAGTGAAATATAAATTTGCGTGAGTTCGTGAAAACTAAAGATTTACATGAATTTGTGTTTGATTTACGGATTTTCATGAGATTACTTATGTAAGTTCGTGAAAATTTATGTAATTTTTAGGTCGGAGAAAATCCTCGCTTTGATGCCCTTCAACCTCGGTATTCCATAATGATTAAAATAGCAAAACAAATTAAAACCTTGTTTGAGACCCAAAAGGGCAAAAAAAGGTTTTATACTGTGGTTAAGTTAGATTTGGTAGGTCCATTAGAGCAAGGGGAAATATCACTTCGGTAGTATTTATAAAAGATAATTACAAATCAGTGATAAATTTTATAAAATATTTAATAATTAAAATTTAAATTTTTTCGTGAATTAGTAATTATTTTTTCAAATTAACACTGATTTGTAATTTTCTCTTCAAACAATGCATTGATACAGTAGGAAGAATAACAATTGAATTTATTTGACCAAAAATATACATAAAATTATGGGGGTGCAACTCTTTTCTGGGTTGCACTTCCAAAATATTCTCACATATTGATAATTTTCTCGGCCACCTCCCACTAAATAATAATTTTCCCAATTCCAAATTTTGTCAAAACCTACTTCGTGTTAAACCATTTGCAACACTTGTGCTTAGGCTTTAGCATTTACCAATATAAAAATTACTTTCCTCTTTGAAAAATTAGGACTGTTGTATATTATCTTATCTTATCTTTTTTTTTTTTTTAATTTTTTTAACCATTTATTATTTGTCTTTATTATCATTGGTTCCTTATTATTTGTCGTTATTATTTTATTGAGGATAATTACAAACACATCTCTCGAGATTTACTTAAATTACAAATTACTCCATGTGATTCTAGAAATTACATTACATCCTCAAGGTTTTTAATTTCATAACAAATAGGACTTTTTATTATTAAATTATCAAGTTAATTAACAGATTTTAATAATGCTAAAATTTTGTTTCAATTAATAATTCAGATAATTTTATTATTGTATAAGTGAACAGTTAGAAATTTTATTTTCTTAATTAATTTTGTTAAATAAAAAATTCTGACAGAAAAATATTTATAATTTTTCAAATTATAAGAAACAATTCATATTTTAAACAAATCTCATAAGATATATTTGTAATTTACCCTTTTATTAATGATTATTTCTTATGAATATCCTCGTAAGTGGCGACACAAAACGCGTCACAAAAAATGAACTACCATCTTAACTTCTGTTGAGATAATTAACAAAAGTTTACATCCGCACTAGCGGTGGAGTTAATTCATACTTTTTTTGCCCTTTCCTTTTACCAAAAGATTAGAAAGGTAAATTACACATTACCCTTTTTATGTTTGTCCGTCATTTTTTTATTTTAATTTTTAAAATTTATTTTTTTTCACTCTAACATTTCATATTTTATTTTTTTTTTCTTTTCATTTTACTCTTAAAGTTAATTTCTGTTTAAAATTAGATAAAAAATAATATATTAACAATCACGTGGCATAAAAATATTTTATTATATATAATTCATACCTCTGACATAAACTTAAAATCTAATACAATAATATATTTTTTATGTTCTATACCATTATTGTGACTCTTTTTTTGTTTAATTTTGAACAAAAGTTATCTTTAGAAGTAAAGTGAAAAACTTGAAAGAATAGAAAATAAAATTTAAAGGCTAAAGTAAGAAAAAGACCAACATAAAAGGAACAAAGTATAATTCATCCACCTATAAAAATAGATGGGCAAATTTCAACGACTTGTTACTCCTTGTGCACCTTTCCCCCTAATATTTAGAAATAAATACATAATTCTACGTGATTTATAAATTAAAATACATCATTTATACCGTTAACCAACTAAGCAAAAAGACTCAGGATAAATTTCCCTTTATATCTTTATCTCTCCATACTATTATAGACTCCAATTCAAATCCGTACCGATGATCCAAACCGTCTATCTTGTAAGTTTCGTAATAAAAATTATCAAAAAAATGAGTTTCACCGAAAAATGATAGAGAGTTTAAAAATTGGGAGAGTAGTTTTTAAAAATTATTTTAAGGAGAGAGTTTAGAGTTTTTTTTTGTTTGTTTGGTTGTGTATTTTAAAAGTAGTTTTGGAGTTTCAGAGTTATGGAATGATTTGATATTTTGTTATAATTGAGTAGATGTGTGTGAGAGAAAAGTGATTGAGAATGAGAGAGGAGAGAGAAAAAGTGATTGTTTGATAGGTAAGAGAGAATGATTTTGGAAATTATTTTGAAAAATTTACAAACCAAACAAATTTTTTAGAATTTTTTTTTCCTAAAATCACTCTACAAATCCATACCAAACATACCCTATAAAATTAAGAAAAAATTGCATTTTCTTTGATAATATGGATGACAAATGTGATTGTGAACTTAAAATATTCATTTTATAAAATGAAATATTTTTTGTTCCTGTATTTATAATTTTTCAATAAAATTTATTTTTTACATGGATGACCTTTATTACGAAACTTACAAGATAGACGGTTTGGATTATTGGTGCGAATCCGAATTGGGGCCTACGAGAGAGATATGGAGAGATGAAAGTATTGAGAGAAGCTAATCTCCAAAAACCCTTATAAATAAGTAAAATCATTGAGTAATACTATAAAAATAAAAAATTCATACATAAGTTTTATACATAATGATATAACTCATTATGGATCATTCACTTAAAAAAAAAATAAATAAATAAAAGAAACACCATAAAAAATATATTTATTTATAATAATGATATTATTACATCATTATTATAAAATTTTTTATATGAATTTTTTGCATGAATAAAATTTTCCAAAATCATTATATAGACCACTACCGTTTTCATCATTTTATTGGGACTCAAAATGCACTTTAGTCCCTACACTTTACTACAAATGCAATGTATCTTATGATATCTAGTTATTAGTATATAACTCTCTTATATCCAGATACAGTTTCACACTTATTATCAATTTGGATGGAATATCTCATGATGTACTTTAGTATACAAATCATAGGAGGTTATGTGTTTATTTCTAAATTATAAGGAATTATAGGAGATTATGTGTTTATTTTCAAATTATAAGGCCAGAAACCGCACATGAAGTAAATCTTAAGAGAGTATAGTGAAATTTGCCCAAAATAAAATAATAAAGCTACAACTTCTCATATTTTGCTTTTGTAAAGATATATCAACCTTTTATCTGCTGAAACCTCTGCATAAAAAAAATAAAAATAAATAAATAAATAAAAAATCTGCCTACAAGAAAAACCAATTCAAAGTGCTACATTCCCTTCCTATTCACTTCTAAGACACTTTAAATTTAGGTTTTAATTGAAAGAGTTTAAAAATGATTTTCTGAGAAGTAGTTGCAAGCAATGAAAAAATGCGGCTTAACATTGTCACCAAAAGGACTTTCAAAGAATGCCATTCGAGCTAGATGAACAAATGTGGTTTAATGCAACTTCTAGATATCAAGAAAAGAAGTCCTACAGAAAATGTTAGCATTACAAGACCATGCCCTGATAAATGCTTTCGCTTTAGGCATTAATAACTTCCAATTGCCACGACTCACGACAAATACGAGTGAGACTTCTCGCGGGGGAATTGTATCGTATACTTCCACTAGCCACTTCCATCAACTTGCCCAAGAGAGGCAAGGTGCGCCATGTATTGCTGCAGCACGGGAAGGGGAAAAAAGAGAAAGAAAAAGGTTAAGCACTGTAAACCTTTTATTCTGTACAAATCTGAGTTCTGAGCATATTTACAGTAAATTACTATCAATTGATTTTGTGATTTTTTTCATAATATGTGAACCGCATGGATGATTTAATATCACTGGTATAAACTATGTAAATTGGCACAAGAGCCAATTCAGTAACCATATGTTCAATGTTTAGATCAATCCTCATATTTGATTGAAAGGATTATGTTCTGCTCTGAAGTTAGGCTGCTGAGTTTCTGTGTCTCCCACCATGATCCAAATTAGCTTTTCAATGCTTTCCTTAGGGAAGGTGAAGGTGGCAGTTGTTCATTTATATGTGTGTGTGTGTGTGTGTGTGTGTGTGTAAGAGAGAGAGAGAGAGAGAGAGACTACCTCTTAAAATAGAGAATTACTAAAGTTCGCCTGAAAGGATTTCAATTTTCACAACGAAGTTTTTCTAATGGTAAACAATTCGATTTGAGTATAACGATCATATGACATATATACTGACTTCAACATATAACAACTATTGTTTTTTTTAAGCCTATCCATTGGGGGACGACCCTTAGTTGCAGGAAACTCCTTTTAGGAATGACGTTTCTACTCTAGAACTGCGATTCTACAATTAAAAGTTAAATCTTGTCAGTAACCTCATTCCCATTGAGATAGAATTGCGGTTCCAATTGGGATGGCACTACTCAAACATATGAATTCCCAAGAAAAAAAGAAAAGCTACCAAGGCACAAGAAAATCTATAGAGAACATATATTTATCCTAAATTTTGACTTTTTCCTTAGGAATTAAAAGGATGAGCATTTTTTGACAAACTTTCAATTTGGATTCATGAGGATTGAGGAGTAAAAATATATGCTTTTGATAATGAATTGTTATTTTTGTAATGAGAAATTTACTATAATTATGTTTAACAATTTAAGTGCAAGTATAATGGAGACATTTAACATAAATATTTCAATTAAGTAACAAAATATTTCTGACAATAAATTTATATATGAAATACATAAAATGCTCCGCTAGATGCTCCCAACTTTTGACTCTCCTATGTGTCTCTGCTCCCCTGCCCCCACTTTGTGCAACTAAGTACTCCCACCATTTTATAAATATCCATAGTTCTATTGCCCAATAATATGCCAAAAACTAAAGTACTGCACTTTTAAAGGCCACAAACAGAATCTTACAACAAACAACTAGGTATAGTTTTAGAACTACAATACAAACTATGATGCATTGAAGACAAATTTATTTTTACATAGGCACTTTCTGCGTCTTCTTATTAAAAGGATTACCTTTTTTAGTGTCAACCAGATATCACTCATAAAAATTAACCCCTTTCTTACCTAAGAATTCATATATTTTAGTCTCTTCGAATTACCAGCAGAAGTTAAGCCGTTCAATTGCGTCCACTCTGGCACCCAATAGTGTGCATTGATTGTCCAGAATAGGGTCATTATAGAAATGGGAGTAATCAAAAGACTGATAAGTTACCATCACCTTAGGATTCCAATGGAACTGTTTTATACTACTAAGGCTGTGTTGATCCAAACACGGTGTAAATGTGATACTATGTCTCATTTCTTAGACTTGTTTATACTACCAAGGGAAAGGGAAAAGGTAAGGCAAATGCAAATGAAATATAAGCTAAATTTTTTCTCGTTTCCGTTTTCGTTTCCTATCCAAATCCCTATCCAAATCCATGATCCAAACACAACGTAAATGTGATACTATGTCTCATTTCTCAGACTTGGTTATAACAGGAAATCTTAGATCATGTAAATGCAGAACACAATGAAACCACTCAGTTTTTGTATAAATTCACATGCTATGACTTTTGCAAGTAAAAGCATATAAATTATAAAATACATCTGGCAAGATTGGAGGGAATAGTAACCAATAATTACTTTCATTGAACTTACTGCATGATATGCATATGGTGATTTTCCTTGGCGTTCGAAGTGTTTAGCCATGATGCACCATTGAACAGGTCCCCATTCTTCCTCTTCAAAGCAATTGCCAAGTGCAGCTTTATATAACTAGTGACAAATAAAAAGATCATAGATTTGTGGAGGAATTTGTGCGAGGAAAAGAAATGGGAACAAATCTGGGATTCAAACACAACACAAAAGAAGATCAAGAAAAAACATGTAACCTATATACAAAATGTGTATAGCTGACCTTAGCAGAGTCAGTTAGGAGCTCAGTTCCAGCTGGGTAAGATGCATAGAATTGGTCATCTCTAGAGAACCCAGCTCTAGTCCTGCAGAACCCAATTAAATAGAAATGATTAAAACCCAAACATGGACTTCTTTGTATCAAACTCACATGTTTTGATAACATATTTCCCAAACTCAAGCATTTTGAATTATTTTCTTAACCCACGTTATTTTGTGAAGTTGTGAAAACACAACTTTAGGGAGTTGTAAAATAATTTAATTTAATTGATTCCGTGTTGCGAAAACAAGACTTTGCTTCAAGCCCGAAGTTGTGTTTTCATGTTTTGAAAACATAACTCCATGACACGACAACTTCGATTTGGGAAAAATATGTTGAAAACAACATGCATTTGGGAAATAATTGATTGAAAGAAGTCAGGTTTGGTAAATAACTTCCAGATATAAGGATTCCACTTACGTATTACTGTTGTAAGCATAGCTTAAGACGGTGACAAAGCAATAAAACCCAGCATAGGATACAATTCTCCTAAACTTTTGGATCTTCAGTATCTCCTTGCACCCATCATAGAGATTCATGATTGATTATCACAACAAGTACATATATATATATATATTCCTGAGAAACAAATACAAACTCGTTTAGACATTAAACCAAACACCTTGTGTGCATTAAGTTTCATTAACTACTAACACCTGCCTCCCAAGAAAAACAAAAATTGCCACAGTTATTGTTTTTTTTTTTTTTCAATATATATATATATATATATATATTTTTATCTTTTGCAAAGTATAGAAAGTTGTTTCGATTTTACAATTGTATAAACATACATATACAAATGTTGAAACAAATATACACATTGTATATATATACATGTGAGAGACATAAGTATATTGTATGTAGAGAGAGAGAGAGAGCGACAGAGAGAGAGAGAGAGCTTACAGTGGGAAAAATCTCAATTAAGTTTGGCCTCCTCTTGCCATGGAGAGGAAGAAGAAGAAGGTCTGTCAATGGGTTTCAGTTGGGAAGGACAAAATAATCCTCCAAACTTCAATGGCTGGTGGTTTGAAACTTGAAATAATAAAACGACGTACTTAGCCACAAATTTCGACTATCTTTATATTTTATTAGGGAAAATTAAAAAAAAAAAATAAATAAAACTTCAAGATTTGAGTCACAATTAAAAAAAAATTAATCTCGTTTGACAAAACTCATTTCAGTTGTAATTTTATTTGTTCTTTTATTTCAGTGAGGTTATGAGTATTTAAATACGAATCTAACTTGAATTATGCTTATGCAAATGAGTTTGTGATCTTGATTTTTTTTCTGTTTGTCACTTCGCTGACTATGTACTGGAGTTGAGTTGTTTGGCCGCTTGAGCAGTTTTTTGTGCACTCGAGCGAAGAAAATGATTATCCAGTACTTTTGCAGAGCGTCCAAACTTCTGAAAGCATCTTATATGCGCTCGAGCGGTGGAGTCTTGGCTCGAGCGATGGACACGCGTTTTAATGAGTTTGCTCGAGTGATGAAGTGGTCTCTTGAGCGGTCAACCTATATGTTTTGTACCGCTTTTTCTCACACTGCTTGAGCGGTCTTCGTGATTCAATTTACCATAAAGTGTGTAGTTTGCTGTTTTTAAGGTTTGAGCCGTTCAGTAAAAAGGAAGAAAAAAAACAAAGTGTTTTACATTGGAAGGTGCTTTATGAGTGTTTCCTTGATGATTTAAGAGTGATCAATGGATCCGTGAACTTCATATCAACATCATCAAGGATTTGTTTTCGTTTATTCACAAAAGCGAGAGTTGTATTTCGTTGGATTCCGGGAATTTGGGCCTGAAACTTTGGTAGATTCCGTGGTGGCTCATCATCATGGGTTCGACATCAGCATTATAGATTCAACATTGGGTAAGAAAATTCCGAGGTAAAGACGGTGGTGGAAGAAGCACATAAGGGTCGGTTCAATTCGGGTGTAGATTCGCTAGGTAATTGAGAGTACACTTGTGTAATTCTTTTTTGTCATTTAGTGGATTGTTTTGTGGCTTTGGTTGTGATTTTTTTATCGCAATTGAAGGCGCTCCAATTATGATTTTTGTACGTTAAATCGTTGTGTCGGTTTGTCTTTGATTGTTTGATTGTGATTGTCATTCGTTATTTAAAATTAAAACAAAATCACAAATCAATATCTTGGGGTTTTTAGATTTTTCAATTTTTAATATTTAATTTTATCAATTTAAATTCTAATATTTTGATATATTTTCAATCTAAACCATTATTCAACTTTTACGTTAAGTAAAATTAACAAAAAAAATTAGTCATTAAATTCAATATCAAGTATATGAAAAATGTCAAAAATACTAATTTTCATTGAGTTTAATGACTAAAGTATATTTTTTTGTCAATTTTACTTATCAAAAATAAGCAAATGGTTTACACTGAAAACGAATCAAAAAATTGATATTTAAATTGATAAAATAAAAAATTCAAGACTTATTTTGTTATAAGACTCAAATCTTGAGTTCTTATTTTTATTTTTTTTTATTTTGCTATATATATTTTATTTATAATTATCCCATTTTATTGTTATTATTATTTTGGGAACTTAGCAGTATGTGTCATACATAAAGTTCAAAACTCATTTAGTTCTAAAACAAAATACTTGTACCAATTAGTTCTATAAATTTTTAATTGTTATCAAAATTTTTTTTTTATTTAAAAAAAATAATAATTTAAAGACGCTAATACATTCCATCATTGCTGGCCTCCTATTAGACGGTTACCTAAAACTCGTCAGAATGTTTAACATCATTGGAAAGTCGCCGCAGTATCGTTGGAGTGTTTTGAATGTTAGCGAAAGTCATCAGAATGTCTAGAACGTTAGCTGGATGTCAAGAACATCGCTAGAGACTCACCAGAATGTTCAGAATATTACCAAAAAAAAAAAAAAGAATAAATGGAGAAATTAGAGCGAAAAAAACATATCAAAATGTACTAAATATTGATAAACTGAAAGAAAAAAAAAGCGTAACAACAACAAACAACAATAATGGAAAAAAAAAAACATGTTATTTTCAATTTTTATGGGGTTTAAGCAAATAATTTTCAATATTGATCAAACTGAAAAGTAAGCTTTGAAACTGTAAACTATTACAGTTTCAGAGCATGATTCTAGTAAGTATTTATCCTTATTAATCAAACTGAAAACATGTTATGAAACTGCAAAATTTTACAGTTCTAAATAATGTTACAAAACTGCAAAATTTTACAGTTCTAAAAAATGTCATGAAAATGTAAAATTTTATAATTTGAAAGTAGGATTCATTTCAGCACTTAAAAAACTAAAACTGTAAAATTTTACAATTTTCATCACCTGTAACTAAAACTCGAAAATAACTTGTTCAAAATTTGAAAATTTTCTCCGTCAAAATAAGAAAATAGAAGTGTATTACAGAAAAAGTAAAAAAACTGAGGGATCAAAGGAAAGAGGCAAATATAGAGAGAGACTTATACTCTAACAACTAGTTTTGGTTTAGATTTAGCCGGATCTGATGTAAATCTATTCAGATATGATGTAAATCTACATCAGATTTGAGTAGATCTACTCATCTTTCTTCATTGGAAACTCATCTCCTTCGTTATCGGTGAACGCGAAGTAAGGAGTCAGTGCTCGGTGGTTGCCGGTGAACCCCAATCAATGGTCGCTGGTGACTGTAGATTTGAAAGAGAAAGAAAAGAAGGAAGACGTGATCGTAGTTGTCATCGGATATCAGAGAAAGAGAGATAAAAAGAAGAAGTAAGGTGCAAAGAAAAAGGAGAAGAAAAATGCGCACAAGACTTTTGAGTATATCCAAAAAGTTTTGAAATTAAATAGAACATACACTTTTCAAAAAGGACTTGTAGGTAATTTGTCCTTATTATTTTTTTTAAGAATTTTAGATGATATTGCCCCTTTTTACCCTGTGTGAGATGAGAGGTGTATGAGAATTTTTAACCTTTTATGAATATTTTTTTATATTTAATTTGATTTTAAATTCAAATAAAAAATTGATTTGATATGAAATATTTTATTAATTTTTTTTCTCTTATCCCAATCCCTTATTTATTTATTTAGTTATTAAATTTGATGGAAAAAAAAAAATCATAACCAATGCTTTATTTTAAAATATACATCAGATTCAAATTTGATTGAAGATTTGATAAATTCTTAATTTGATGAAAAAAAATATTTCTTCATTGCTTTGATAAATCGATGAAAGAATTGAAGATAATTTTTGAACATTTATTTATTAAATTTAAATTTGATGGAAAAAAAATGTGAAAATTTGAAATGCCTTAAGGGAAGAGAAAGTGTGTTACACAATAGATAAGACTAAACTCATTCATTACATCTAATAGGCTAACTTTTACTCTTTTTATTTTCTATTACATAAATAAGAATTAAGTTTCTTGTTTTTGCAAAGAAAAGAAAAGAAAAAAAAAGAAATTGTTTAGGTTACACAAATATTTTAAAAATAGATCAACCCACATTCCATTAAACGTGGAATTATCTAATTCTAGAAATTTATAGACGTAAGACACGATTCCATACGAAACGAAACATTAATGAGTGGCAAAAATTTCTAAACTGCCTAAAACAATAAGAAATTAAGCTTATGTAAGCAAGGCAATCCAACCCAACGAGGTACACAATACCTTATACTTTTTTGTGCTTATTCTTATATTGGCTTAGTCATCGAAGAGTCCTTTGGTTGACCACCAACTGAAATTCTTTTGTATGTGTGTATGTTTCAAGCAAACCAACCTTCACGGTCCAAGCAATTCAACATCATTGCGGAGTGTGTTAAGTTTTTCTCCACACAATAACATATAAAATTTTGATGCAAAATAAAAAAATAGAAAGTAAAGAATAATTGGCCTGTGAAATTGAGAGGCATGCAGTGATTGTTTTAAAATTGTTGTTTCTCTCCATGTTGAGGCACAACTAGAATGCAACGACTCTAAGATACAACCCAAGTACTCAACTTTTCTTGTCTAGTGTTTATGTGTACCAAGAGGATATGGACAAGTTATGAATCAAAGTTGTTTACAAAATCAAGAATATATATACAAATATAGAAAGAGTTTTTTATTTTTTGTTTTTTTAAAATCTCAAGTCTCCTTATTTTATTCTTACCAAAAAACACTTGTTTCATGTAGTTCGTGGAAGATAAGTTTATAAAGGAGCCTCTCTAATAAAAAGAATTAACTCTCAATAAATATTTATTCATTTTGTAAATTAAACTAGGAAAAATTAGGAATAGATCCCTTTACACATTTCTGTAAGAGATTGAGAACATTAAAAGTTTGCATGCTTGGTAAGGTCCCTAAGTTTTTAAAATTTTAAAGGATAGGAAAATTTTTTGAGCGAAATGGTAAAAAATATCCTAAAACCCTAAAAGTCTTACAACAATTCCATATTTTTCTCCTTTTACGTCTCTCTCAAGCACCGATGCTTCGACATCATACATTCGTCGATGCCTCAATTGCATCTTCTCATCGTCACTTTTTCTAGATTTGCAATCACTGCAGTCGTTATTATTGTCGTTCACAACTACCATCCAAATCTAAAAAGAGTCATCACCATTCGCAACTATAGTCTTGATCTAAACCGAGTCATTGTTCGTAACCATCGTTCGTACCTCCATTACCTCATTGTCATTGACTCTACTTAGTTTATTAGCGTAAAAACTAATAATAGTACAACTTGTTGCACAGTTTGATTTCTATTCTCTCTCTCTCTCTATATATATATATATTCTTTTTTTTTTTTTAACTTTTTGTTCAAAATAGTTCAATTTCATTGTTGGACAGTGAAATTTCATCATGACAAAAAAAAATCGACTTCATGAAATTTCATCGTGAGAAATTGTCAATGCAAAATTATAGTAACAACGCACAACGAAATATCACTTACAATAATTTTTTTGATTAAAATTTAATCGTATTCTACTGTACTGTTACTTTTGTCACCTCTTTTAGTAAGTGAAATTTTATTGCACTTTTAGCTATTAATTTAAAATTTTTATGTTTTGAAAATAAATAAATTTGACTAACTTAGTAAAGTAATTGAAGAGTGACCAGAGAATTTTATTGCTCTACGTTAGTGAAATTTCACTTCTTTTGAGAGTTATTGAAAAATGGCCTGGCGATGGTCACGCAAAAATTATCGCTAGCGACTGAAGGTAATCATCGGCAATCGGAGGTGGCAACCGAAAATAGTAGTATCAGTAGCATGCAATATCGGTTGGAGATGGTAGAATAATGAAACTAGACTAAGGATAGTTTTGTTCACAAAACTTAGCGTCGTTAAACTAACAAACATATACTAGATGTCCTTAAACTAATAAAAAATATTTTTTAGAGAGCTAAATAAAAAACCACTTAAATTTGTATAATGGTTGATTATAAAAGAAACATTTAAAACTAAATTAATTTTGTAGCAATAAAGAATTAAATCATATAATTGATACTATTTATGTAAAATATTAATTTTTAATAACTTCTAATTGAATATATTTAATGTATAATTTTATTTTTATTAAAATTCTCCAACATTGAGAATTACAATTAGTGAACTTACTCTTAAAAACCTTAAGGCCACGTTTGTTTAGCTCTATAAGATGGAGGGGTTAATAGTATGGTGAGATTGAGTGAAAAGATTATTAGTGTGGTGATATTAAGTTGGAGATTGTTGGCCTTACATTTAAACCATCCAATGCGAAGATGACATATGGCAAGCAAAGGGTATTCAGATACTGAAGAGTCTTACCTTTGAAGGTGCCCACGTGAGCTGCGAATGCAAGTCTTCAACCGACAAATATAATGAACAACATGTGAGAGGCACGTGAAGAAGGAGTTAACAAGAAGCAGTTACTAGTAGTTACACATGCACGAAAGGAAGATCATGATCCTAAGAAGTAGCGAGAATGAAGGAGATCATGGTGAAAGACAACAGTCTAACTGCTTCAAAGACGCCAAGAGAAGTCTATAAATGGATAAAAGCAAAGATTGAAGAGATCTCTGACCAAATCTAGACTCTACTTCTTAGTCAATTACATTTATCTTTAAATTTCTACACTTTACTTTTATGCACTACACTTACATTTCGTTGGAGTAGATTAGCCTTGTAATTCTAGAACTTGGTTGGTTTAAAAGCTTTGAAGTTGCCATTACTAAAGGTAAGATTTTGTAATTATTTATTCAATTAATCAATTGCAATTTCCGCCTAGTCTCTCCCTCCCATTCGTATTTCAACACATCATAGTAAAATCCCCTTCATTGAGACTAAGAGAACCTTAACACAATCGTTTGATAAAAATTGCCATTTTATTATCTGTAAGGACTTTTCAGATCCTTGTTGGCACGCTTGAATTACATTTCTAACAGCCAACATATATTTTTTGACACGCCTAGTGGGACCAATTTTGTGTTGAAAATATAGTTCGAACATGGCGCCAAGGTGAAGAACATCTAGATGACGAAGATATTGAAATACAAGAAGAGGGTTTTTTTTTTTCCCTTCAAATAGAAGCCATAACTGACCCTTTTTTTACTTTTGGCCGACCTTTAGATGGCCATCAACAAGGAGAAGAAGATCCTCACCCAAGAATGGATATGCCTACTTAACATATTGGCAATTTAAGGCCAAACTTATGAGCATGCACCCTCTCGAGGCCAAACACTTGGTCAGAGTAGACGGAGCAGGAGTGAACCACCAATATACACTTTTAGCTTGTCAAATGAACAATTGAGTGGAATGATGTCCATAATAAGTCAAATAATGGCAACAAAGCTAAAAAATTGGTCATATTCATTTAGTGATTCACTCGTTCCAGGAATTGATAATATGTTGAAAAATATGAGTCAAAATATAGGTCATATTTTAAGTAATAGGAGTCTTGTTCAAATGTCAACCTAGTCTAGAGCAGTTCCTAGTAGCACTCAAAATAGTGGCGAAAACAGAGCAAGAAACGCACAATCATTCTACAAATCGGTTAGCCCTGCACCTCTAATTGGTCCAGGGCATTATTGAAGAGTGTCTAATACTCAAGAAACACAGGCTGTGTATGTAGAGCCTTATGTGTTACCTTTGAATACATCTAGTAATGCCACGCATGGTTAGACTCAGAAACATAATGTCAAATCCCATCTTCGAACCTACACTTGGGGGGTAGGCGGAACCTTTTAAGCCACCACTTGATCCACTTAGGGAAGAAGACATCATAGGATATGAGCAGACACCAAATCCTATAATATATCCTTTGGATTGAATGGATGCATCCTTTGTGCAAGCCATACCAAATGTGCAGCCTCAAGCCCATAGACAACAAATCCATCAAGGATATGTACCACATCAAGCCCCACAAGGTATCCCTAATGTTATTCCTAGGGACCAATTGCTTAACATGGTGCAAGAAGTGCATGGTCTTATGGTTCGGGGGGGTGCAAACACCAGTTTATAGAAAGCCATAGCCTAGTTGCGTAGATAGGCTACATGAGTTTCCAAGGAGATATAAGGTCCCATATTTTATCGTGTTTAGGGAAGATGGAAACCAATTAACCATAGAACATATTGCTAAGTTCACAGGGCAGTGTCGGGAATACACGAATCATGATTATATGAAGCTTCGATTGTTCCCTAGTTCAATGACTGGCCTAGCATTTGCTTGGTATGTCAATCTATTACTTGGTATGGTTCAAACTTGGCCACAAATGGAGGAAATGTTTCATGCACAATTCTTCCAAATTGAGCCAAAAGTCACAATGGTTGACTTAGCAAGGTTTAGCCAACAACCAGAAGAAAAGACCACTCAATTTATAGCCACATTGAAGAGGGCCAAAAGTAAGTGTTGAGTGGTTCTTCTAGAGCCTGAATTTGTTAGATTGGCTCAAAATGGCTTAGAGCTTAGGCTTCGAAAGGAGTTTGATGCAACGAATTTTAGAGACTTAGCCGATTTGACTTATAAAGTGTCTAGGTATGAGTCGTTACTAGAAGAAGAACATAATAGAAACAATTCACCATATAGGACCTATTATAGGGACCTTGACATGGAAACAGATGTTGCTGAAATTGTAGACAAAGAACCATACATATGTGATGCCTTATTTAAGAAAGAAACTACAATAGTTCATTAGTTTAAAAAGAAAGAATTTCATCGAAAAAAACTCTTTTGATATTTCTAAAGTTGATAAAATATTTGATAATTTACTGGTAGCACAGTTTCTAAAGCTTCCTAAAGGAGTGGTTATGCCAACTTCGAATGAGTTAACTGGTAAAATATACTGTAAATGGCATAATACTTGGTCTTATTCTATTAAAAAATGCATTATTATTTTAGACTGGATTTAGGAGCAGATCAAGAAGGGTAGGCTTCAGTTTCTAACCAAGGCTGACAAGGCAATGGGAATTGATAAAGATCCTTTTCCAGAGGTAAATGAAATGGAAGCCAATGTTGGAGTTCCAGACTCAATTATTTAAACTTTGGAAAGAGGCTTGAATCTCAGAGAATTGGATGTTTTAGATGTCCAGATGAATGAAATGAGGCAAGAACTTACTTCGAAAGAAATGAACTAATCTCAGAAGATTGAAGAAACTGGCTCTGCCCATGGCCAAAAATAGACTAATCACTCAGTGAACGTATGTACTGTGGAGACTTCGGTTGTTTAAAGGGTTTGCCCAGGTGCAGGAAAGGATACAAGTGGGTCAAAAGAATACCTGAGAAGGTCAGTCTTAGAGACCATACTCCAGGCTTTGTAACTAGGAGACCTAGAAGCAGGCTGCACCAAACTTATGCCCCATATGAACCACTGGCTCTTTCTCAAAGGATAATGAGCAGATGAAGAGGAATGAGAGGAACATTTAGTGGTAGAACCCATGGGAATTCAAGAGCGGATTCCTTCTACCAATCTTATAAGGAGAGAAAACTTGAGAGAAGTCTAGAAGTTGGACCTTCGAGGCCAAGCACTCCTTACACAGGCAAAATGCAGGTGTATTCCTGGGTACCAAGAGTCTCTGATTGGTTTGTTTTGCAAACTAGGCTTAAGGTAAGTCTGATTAAACCTCAATCAGCTTGCTTGTTTTCATTTTTCAGAAAACACTTTTTAAAAAATTTTACTTTCTTATTTTTCGTGTTTTTTTGTTTTTACTAAATTTTTTTAATATTTTAAGCAATTTTTTTTTTACTTTTTAGACACACCTAACATAAATACACCTAAAAAATAAAAAAAATTGTAAAAAACATCTTTTAAAAATTCACTAAATACCAAAAATACAAAAAAATATAAGAATTCAGTACATTTTTTGTATTTCTATTTATTTATTAATTTTTTAAAATACTTTTTCACAAATTTTGTACTTCTTAGATACATCTAACTAAGGTGTATCTAAAAAAGTAAAAAAAATGTTTAAAATTTAAAAAATATTCACTAAAAACAAAAGAATACGAAAACCAAAAAACTCAGTTTTCAAAAAACTTATTTCAGAAAACTCAAACCAAATACACTAAATAGGATTAAAAATTGAAAATGGTTAAGCCACCTCTTGTAGTGCCTAACTAGTGGTTCATGTTAAAGGATCCAAAGAGTAGGCAGCCAGATTTGGTGCCCATTCTCTCCAGATTACAAAGAAGAAAGATCCAAAGGAAATTCACTAGGTACCAGAAGGATCTCCAAGACTCTATTAAAATAATCCCAAAAGAGGGTAAGGGTAGAGATAAAGGGGTTGAGAAAGAGTATGTGAGATACAATCGTGCTCAAGAAAAGAGAGAACAATTGGTTTGAATTCATGCTAAATTAACAACTAAGGAAAATGCTAGTCTAGTAGGCTTGTCTAACGTCTTGATGGAAAGTGAATCTGAGTTTGAAGATCCAGAAAGCCAGCCAGATAGCTTAAAGGAAATGGAAAATGGTTTGTTCGAAGCTATGATGCCTGAACAAACCAAACCCGTAGATTTAAATTTTGGTTATTGCCATGGATAAGGGAGACCAAAAATCTAAAAGCAGTTCAAAACCATCGAAGGGGTCAAAGGCACAAAGCGAGCTAGTCTAGATTCAATTTGGCTCATTACCTATTGTTAACATAAATATGGTGTATGTTCTGCCTCGTAGGTTTAAGGCAGATCCTAAGCAAAGGAGAAGCATGTCCATTGAAGAATGGGTCGAATCAGATAAGGAGGCTTCTACCCTAGAGATTGAGATGGTGGAGGAGACAGACTTCGAAGAAACAGTAGAGATGGAGGTTCAGGAGGCTATGCCTTGCTATCCTTTTGAATACCCAACTTTAAGCATGACTCAACATGCTAATCCCTTGTACATTAAGGCCCATTTGATGGAGTATTAATGAGTAAGGTGCTAGTGGATAATGGGACAATAGTTAACTTGTTGCCCAAAGCCTCTCTGAAGAAGTTGGGTTTGAGAAACCCAAAACATATCCCAACTAGCACCTTCATAGCAGGTTCACAAGAGACAAACAAATAGGCCAAGGGATCCTACCAGTCAAGCTCAATGTGGGGTCTAGAAGCTATGTTGCAGTTTTCTTTGTGGTGGATAGCAAGGCCAAGTATAATGCCTTGCTAAGAAGAGATTGGATAGATACTAATAATTGTGTGCCATCATCATTGCACTAGAAGATCATCATAGACCTGGGAGATGGAGAAACAGAGGAAATACAAACAGACCCTTAACCATTCATGGCTCATGCAGATTTCACAGAGGCAAAGCTGTATGAACATGGAGTGATACCTCTAAGTGTGTTGAAAACTCAGGGTGAGGATCCGAAACATGGTACAGACGAAAAAGTGGCTTATCTACAATAGAGGATCCAAGATGGTTTGGATGAGCCAGTATGCAACAAAGATGACTCAAATGATTGGCTCTGAGTTAAAAACAATACGACAAGCCTTATTATTGGCTTCAAATAACTTATTGGCTTAAGATATTGAAGCTAGAATTCAGAAAGATGAAATTTTCTGGGCAAACTTTGCGTATGAAGATGAAATTTTCTGGTGAAGGGAAACAACAAGAAGTGGAATCCTTTGAAGAAATAAAAGAGTCTGAAGTTCTAGAAAGCTTGACAGTTAAGGTTTAAGACCCTTTAGAAGAAGTGAATTGGAGAGAAAAAGTAGCTCCGAATCCAAACTTCATTAGTGCTTTGATGGATCTGATTTCTAAGGCTAGATTGTTGGCTTTATTGAAAGAATATAAACACTGCTTTGCTTGGGACTATAGTGAGCTACCGGGATTGGATAGGTAGCCAGTGGAACATAGGCTTCTTATCAAGCCTAATTACAAACCACACAAGAAAAGCCTCGAAGGATGAGTCCAGAGGTAACTCTTAAAGTCAAGGAAGAAATTTTCAAATTATTAAAAGCTGGGCTCATTAGAACGGTCAGATATGTTAAATGGCTTTCCAGTGTGGTACCAGTTGTTAAAAAGAATGAAAAAATGAGAGTCAGTATTGACCTTCAAAATCTAAATTTGTTAACTCCCAAGGATTGATATCTAATGCCTGTGGTGGATCTACTTATAGTTATATTTGCAGGACATGCCATTTTGTCTATGATGGAGAGGCATTCTAGGTATAATCAAATATGCATAGCTGAGGAAGATGTTCACAAGAAAACTTTTAGGTGCCCAGGTAATTTGGGAACCTTTGAATGGGTGAAAATGAATTTTGGGTTAAAGAATGCTGGGGCGACCTTTCAAATAGTCATGAATACCATTTTTCATGATCTAATTTGGGGATTTCTAGAGTGTTATATTGATGACATTATAGTCAAGTCTCAATCCTCCGAAGATCATTTGGCTTATTTGGAAGCTTCATTCATATGGATGAGACACTATAATCTTAAGCTCAACCCTCTAAAATGTGTTGTTGGTGTGTCTACTAATAATTTTCTGGGATATATGGTCCACAAAAGAGGAACTACATTGACAGAAATAAGGCCAAAGCCATCATCGAAGCTAAACCATCCACCAGTAAGAAAGAGTTACAAATATTTCTTAGGCAAGTTAATTTCCTTAAAAGATTTACTGATAATACTGCTGGTAAAACCAAAGTCTTTTCTTCTTTGTTGAAGTTTACAGACCATAAGAGTTTAGGTGGGAAGCAGAATATCAGGTAGCATTTGAAGCTATTAAAAGCTATTTGGCTAAGCCCCCTGTGTTGATGTTTCCAAGAGAAAACAAGTAGTTGAAGTTGTACATAGCAGCGAAAGAAGAGTCCATTGGGGTCTTACTGGCTCAAGACAATGAAAAAGGCAAGTAGTAAGCAATTTATTACCATAGTAGGTTTTTAAATTATTGTGAATGTAAATACTCAGCTATTGAGAAATTATTTTGACCTTGTATTTTGCTACAATCAAATTAAGATATTACCTTTTGCCTAGAATTGTACATGTAATTACTTCGACTGATCTAATCAAGTACGTATTGACAAGACCTATCTCGAGTGGTAGGATTGGTAAATGGGTTTTAGCTTTATCAGAATTTTGCCTCGAATATGTTCCTTAGAAATCTGTTAAGGGGTAGGCTTTGGCATATTTCCTTGTTAATCATCCATGTAAGAAAGGGCAAGGAGACCAAAATGATGTAGACCTGGTCAATATTGTGCCTTGGAAATTATGGTTTGATGGTTCGAAAGTCAATGGTTTGGTTGGACTAGGAATCGTAATTTAATCTCCAATTGGTGTGCAAATGGTTTCAGAAATGATAAACCAGATTGCTCTAACAACCAAATTGTGTATGAAGCCTTGATCATAGGGCAGGAACTGCAGTTAGGTTTAAAGGTAGAAGTTGTAGAAGTTTTTGGGGATTCCCAGTTGGTGGTAAACCAGCTAAATGGTATTTTTAGTGCTAGAATCATGGTTTGCTACCATATTATGTGGCTAATTTATATTTAAGTTCTCAATTCAACGATTTGGTAATATTACATATCCCTAGATTTATAAATGAACAGGCTAGTGAAGTAGCACAAATAGCTTCGAATTACAAGAGAAGCGGTGAATATGAGGCAAACTCAACTCATGCTTTTTTTATGAAGAGACTTCTACCTTTAGAGGAAAGGGGATTATTAATGGAAGCTTATGCATTGGATGTGTCATAAAATATTGGAGACACCTAATTATTCAATATTTATCCAGTCCAGACGCGAAAGCTAAAAATATAAATTAGCCACATAATATATAAATTATATTTTATACGATGGCAACCTTTACAAGAGAGGAGCAGATGGGCTCTTATTAGAATGTTTAGGTCCCAAAGAGGCTAAAACAACCATGGCTCTGGGCATTTGTATTGCTCATCAGCTAGGGTTAAAATAAGATAGTTATTGAGGAGACATTTATATTGTTGACCAAGTATGGTTAAGGACTATATTGAGTATGAAAAGGGTTGTCAAGCATACCAAAACATGGAATGATTAGGCATGTGCCAGTAGATGAATTACATTAAATAATCAAACCTTGGCCCTTTAGGGGATGGGCGATGGACATGATTAGAAAGGTTCACCTTCCAACTTCGAAGCATCATTGTTTCATTCTAGTGGGCATAGATTACTTTACAAAGTGAGTTGATGCAAAACCTTATAAATCTATAGACCAAGGTGAGGTAATTAGCTTCATTAAAGATTTAATTCATAGGTTTGACATTCCCCAAACTATCACTATTGATAATGGAATAGTATTCGAGGTGGTCTAGTGAAAGTTTTTGGTGGGAATCTTGGCATAAAAATAGATAAATCCACTCCTTATTATGCTTAGGCTAATGGACAAACAAAGTCATCCAATAAAACCATTAAACAAGGGATTCAAAAAATGGTTGAAGATAATCCCAAGAATAGGCATAATATACTCTTAGAAGTTTTTGGGCTTCTAGAACTTCAGAAAGATGAAGTACTAGAGTCATACCATTTGCCTTTGTATATGGACACGATGTTGTACTTCCAGTTGATCATCATTAAGTCTCTGAGGTTCAAATCACAAGATCATTGTGCTGTAGATCAATATAATCAAAGCATGTGTATGGAATTAGAAGACATTGATGAAGCCATAATTTTGGCCTTACACAAAATGTTAATCCAAAAGTAAAAGGCAACAAAGTGCTACAATAAGAGGGTACATCATAAAAGTTTTGATGAAGCTGATTTGGTATGGAAAACCATATTACCTGTAACACCACACGGGGGGTACCCACACGCATTAAACAGTTCAGACCCTCAATTATCTTTGATCTAGTCTCACAAGTGCAATGTGAAACATAAATGAGAGTCCAAATTTGGCAACTTTAGAAAATCCATTTTATTGCAAAAACATTTACCAGAAATGGATTGTGTCATTAGATTTCAGAGTTGCCACATAATATTTATTTTGGAAGAATTAGGAAACCCGTGACTCGTACCAAGGCCATTGTTCATCATAGAAAGAATGCTTGGATTAAAACCTTAGGTACGAAGGGAGAAGGTCATTAATTGAGCACCTCTGCTCACCCGATCAAAAGATTGGCCTTTACTAAATCATGATATGAATTTTATTAACTTTATATGTTCATATTCCGATTATTAATAAATCCTAAATTTACTATGTAAAGCAAAACACATATAGACTGTGTCGTTCAATTTGGAACAATTTGATTTCATTGTTTTGAAAGTGTTTTCAATAGTGTAATCATGAAAATCAATTTTATTCCAAATTAAATAACACAACCTTTACCCACTGGCATGTGTAGACCGCCCGAACTCCGCTCCGCATGCGAGGGCGCGAATTGTAGTTCTAGCTACTACAGTTCGGACTCCTGTCACGGTTCTGAATCTAATCTCACAAAGTGCAATGTAAGACTGATAAATCACCAAAGAGTCCAAATCCGACAAATTATTTTGGACAATCGATTTTAATCAAGAAGTGCCAAACATGGACTGCTTTGCCAGATTTCAGAATCGCCACCTAAATGTTTTATTTTGGGAAATTTAGAAAACCCTGACTTGTGCCTAAGGCCACGTGTTTGTCATCACCAAAGTTGCCTCGGCTCGGGAACTTGGGTACGAGGGGGGAGGTCATGAAATGAGCACCCCCGCTCGCCCGATCAAAGGATCGGCATATGTTGTTTTTGAAAACACATGTGTTCTTGTTCCGGTTTATTAGCTAACCTTTACTATCTGATGCGCACAGTATACAAGTATAGACTCAATCACGCGGATTGGAACAAAACATCTCATGTTTGTTTTTTTGAAAATGGTTTGAAGTTGCTACTCGCAAGTAGGCTAAGACGCGGATTTGCCACCCTTAAGTGGGCTTAAAACATGATTTGCCACAAACAAGTGGGCTTAAAATGCACATTTTGATGAATTGTTCCAATTCAAGCAATGAAGCCTTCATTCACAGGCATTCATGCAATTAATCACTTAAGCACATAGTCTCATGGCAAGCATGCTATCATGGAAGTCACTTACACACATGCAAGGATACTAAAGCATAAACACTCACAGTGTACTCCGAGCAAAAAAAGAAGCTAGTTAGTAATCAATGCATGATCCTAGCTATGTTAACAATGCCTAATGCAACACATGCAAAATGCAACTAAGTAGGCTTGGCTATTCTAAGATGGCATATGAATGCAACACTTGATAACATGCTTTGGAACACGTATTCAAGTAAGTATTGAAATACGATGCAGTTTGAATGATGCGCCGAGCCTGGTGCATGCAAGACAAATGAATGAATGCAAACATGCAAGCATAAGTATGCTAATTGAAATATGCCCTAAACTAACCGCTGAAAGCGGGTAAATAAAAGGGAGAAAGAAATGGGGTTGGAAGACATGCACACATGCACGCACACTTATTACAACAATGTGCCCTCTCGAAGGAGGGTTCGAATGAAAGCTAAGCTATTCTAAGCTATTCTAAGCTAAACTAATCTAATAATCTAATTAGACTAATTATTACACAACACAAATTGAATAACTAACTACAACTAATTATTACATCACTTTAACTAATTAATCAAATTAATTAAGTTACAAAACCAACTAAGTAAGAAAAGGAGGCTAAATTAGGCTGCCACAGCTCTGCCTCGGAATAATGAATGATGCATGCTCGGTCGACTTCGCTCGGAAATCCATTACCATGCCCCCAATTGCCCCTGTTTGCATTTGATCTCAGAACACTGCACAAACCTCCAGAATGCTTCTTCTCCAACATGGGGACCTCCTGGTGGGTTGCCGACCAGAAAATGGTGGCATAGACCACCTATAGACCAGAAAAACTGGTTGTAGACCAGAAAAAGTGGTCGGCCGACCACCTTTACTAGTCTGCCGACCAGAAAATCTGCCAGGCTCCAGTTTTGTTGCAACAGAGAACAAGAAGGGGCATAGTAGTGTATTTGCAAGATATGTGTGTACAACCATCCTCCCTATCATTTTTCAAGCTCAAGGGAGTGTGGCACTCGACTCTTGGGTCACCAACTGAGCATCGCAATGCACGATGGCCGAGAAGCCGAGTTTGGACAAGTCAATATCAAGGAATGCACGAATAACAAATAAGAGCCTCCGCCTCTATCATACATGATCAAGAGGGTCGACGACCGAGAAATGAGGCGCGTTTCATCACTTCAAGTATGAAACCCCCCTCGTTTCTCGTATTTGGATCAACATCCGATCCAAACACAATGCAATGCAACAACATTCCAAACACAATGCAATGCAACAACATGCGAACACAATGGAATGCGACAACATGCAAATACAATGCAATGCAACAACATGCAAACAACATGAGCATGACAAGTTAGAGTCTTTAAGCATTGAAGGACACAACACAAGGGCTATGTAATGTAATACTCAATGGACCAAACCAACCTCAAACAAGCCTCATGCATGCCAAGACAATGGCCAAAACATGCTGAAAATGAAGTCCAAAAGCATATAGAAGCATGCATACACATTGGCTCACAAACAAGGCATGAAGCATAACCCTCAAGAGCAATGAAAGAGTGATAAACATGGGAGCATAGCAAAGACATAAGCTCTGAAATTACATTCCAAATGATGCCAAATCATGCACATATCACAAATAAGGCATGCTAGGAGGCTCAAAGCTTAAGGCTAGCAAAGGTACTTGCACTATAGCCATATCAAGCAAGTCCCAAAGGACCAAGGTGACTCAAAATAGTCCTAAGGCAGGTCAAAACAATGCCAAAACATGCATGGAATAGAGCTAACACATGCTAGAATGTGAGGCATAAAGCATGATGCATGCAAGGCCAATGAGGAGGATTACACTACACCTACCAAAACCAAGCATGAGATGACTTTACCAACAAAAATTAGAGTTGTAACATGGTAAAATAACACCAAAAACACACTGAGATGGTAGCCCAAAGGCTTAGGCAAGCTAGCATACAAATTGGCTCATGATTAAGGCATAAAGCACAACCCTTCAAAAGCATTGAATGTGTGAAACATGAGGGAGTATGACTATACTGCACACACTGAAATCATGTTAGAAATGAAGCCAAAGCATGCAAACAACTCAAGTAATCCATGCTAGAGATTATGAAACTCAAAGCTAGTGAGCAAAAATGCATTATGTCTATACAAAGCAAGGCATGCACAACCAAAAACACTTAAAATAGAGCTTGAGCATGGAAAAACATGAGTAAAGCTAGCTGGAGTGGACCCAAAACACATGCTAAAATGATGGTCCAAAGCATGATGCATGTTAAGGCTATATGGGGGATTGCACTACAAGGGTATGAAGCATGCAAGAGGCAATCAAACTGACCCAAAACAGAGCTAAGGCATGCTAAAATTACACCAAAAACATGCTGAGATAGGACCAAAACAAGCTAGAGAGACATGCTACTTTGCAAGGCTACAAGTAGGATTACACTACAAGTACTAGAAGCATGCAAGAGGTAACCAAGACAAGTCTAAGAATTCACAAAAAAGTGCTCAAAAAAAGCCTCAAGAAGATAGAAATACATGCTCTTTTGATGGGTCATCAACACAAGCCAACAAGAGTAGAGGAGGGGGGACAACCCCCACCCACTTGGGTCCTCAAAACCACATTTCCACCACTGAAATTCCCCTGAAATTTAGTGGTAGGAAGGCCAAAAAGAGATGGTTTCAAAGGCTTTAAAAGATAGCACTAAGCGAAGCAAATAAGGCACAAAAGAGTGAGAGACACCCCTAACTCGTACAAGGCCTCAAACAACCTTTTCAAACACTTCAAAAAAAAGATTTTATCAGTTGAAAGCTAAGCCAAAAGAAGCATGCAAAGGTGGCTAAGTACTCAAGCAAAACAAGGCTTAAAGGGGGTAACAAGTCACCCTTGAAGAACCACAGCAAAACCAGCACTTCTGAGCCAAAAAACCAACTTTGAGAGTCCAAACAAGGTCCTCTAGTACCTTAGCAACAAAGTGATGGTGCTCTACTAGGTGTTGTAGTGCAAAGTGAAGAGAAAACACACTTTTGAGCACAAACAAGTGCAGATATAGAGAGAGAGGGATGTATAGCTCTATGCAAATTTTTTGAACCCTGGAAATGGAGAGAGAGCCTCCCTCTTATAGAATTCAAAGCTTCAAGCTTGTTGAACAAACTAGAAGCTTGGTGCAATCCCTCCATACACGTGTATGGAGGATGCTTTCTGTGCCCAATAGCTGGCACAGCTAGCAAGAAAAATATCTGCAGAAAATGCAGGATGGCCGTTGACCAGTTAAAGTGGTCGGCCGACTACCTCTTCTAGTCGACCAACCAGAAAAAGTGGTCTACAAGGACAAAAACTGGTTGGCAAGGGAGAAGAAGGGTCTGCACAGAGATTAGAAGGTGGTATCAGGTTGCCGACCACCTTAGGTGGTCCACAGACCACCCACTCTAGCTGGCTGACCACCAAAAGTGGTCTACAGGGACAAAAAGTGGTCTACAGGGGGAAAAACTGGTCTACACCCCTGTTCCACCCTCCTGGCAAAGGATAACAAGGTTTGGTTCAAAAACAAACTAAAAAGGAAGCAAGACAAGAGTCCGCAAGGCGAGGCACTTAGTCGGAAGCCCCGAAAACTAGTCTACGGGCACAAAAGGTGGCCTACGAGAGGGAAAGGTAGTCTATGACTACAAAAAGTGGCCTACAGGCCTCTGTCTCCCTCTAGGCAAAGGCAACAAGGCATGGTCCAAAAACCAAGCCAAGAGGAGAAAGTTAAGAGGTCCCGAGACAAGGCGCTCAGCCGAAGGCTCTAGAACCTCAAAACGAGCACAAACATGCACAATCATCGAGCGCTCAATCGATGACGTCTGAGTCTTAAGGTCGGTCAAAAATGGAGTGTCTACAGCATGCATATAGTTATATCAAATAAACACATAGCCATATGGTAGCCTGCTAAACATAGTAAGAAAATCACAAATAGACAGGATACTAAAGCACAAAAACTTACATATTTATTGGCGTCCCGCAAATAGGCATAAAAACAAAATTAGTAAACATGCATGATCCTATATACAAGATCCTAATGCAATTCACTCATGAAATGCAACTACAGATCCGACTTCAAATATATGACATGTGAATCATCCCAAGAACATGAGGTAGTGCACAAAATCACATAATAATCGATTAAATCCACAAATTCAAATTTAACTAGATCTTAAGGCATAAAGCATGGATGCAAGGCATGGATCTGATGACAAGCATGAGATACCACATATTTACAGATAGGGAGAGAAAAATAAACAACGGGATAGAAAGAAACGGGGTGGAAATTATTACATCGTTTTGAAATATTATAAATCTGAATGGGGGGTAAAATCCAAACACACTCATATGGGAGGTGAAAAGAGGGTTTTAATCAAACAGTGAGACCTAGACCGTACCTTAATGCGAAATAGGTGATTAATTTCAACCAGGTAAAAGAGAAATGGGTCTTAACCAACAAGCGAGACTTAGATCGTACCGCAATACGAAATAGGGAATGTTTTTTAACTGGGTAAAGGAGAAAGGAGCCTTAACCTACAAGCGAGACCTAGACTGTATCACGGTACGAAATAGGAGATGGTTTTCAACTGGGTAAAAAAGAAATACGATGGGTGTTAACCAACAAGCAACACCTAGACCGTACTATGATATGAAATAGGGAAAGGTTTTCAACCAAGTAAAGGACAAAAGTTGTAGCCAAAAATTAGAACAACTGAAGTGATGTGAATGGATTGTAACTATGCAGAACAAATACAATAGACAGTGCAAGTGTGACAGTGAATGCAAAACCATGAAGGGCAATGTGAGACATACAATATGCAATGATGAATGCACAACAATAACACAATTGATGTAAAACTATATAATAGATGCACAACAGGTGAACACAAGTTTTTTTTTTTTTTTTTTTTTTTATTTTCTTGATTTTCTTCCAAAATTTCCTTTTGAATTTTTTCTTTTTCCTTTTTTTTTTGACAAATTCTTTTTGAATTTTTTTTTGGTTTTTTTTTGAAGATTTTCTATACATATCATATATACATAAATGGACACAAAAATACAAAATACATGTTACATACATATACAAATATACAAAATATATACATATATGGACACATACATATATACAGTTACATATACACATACGAGCTATATATCTGGACATAATATATTCATACACGTATATGGACACAAACATACGGAAATGGATACACGAACAAAATATATACAAATTATACACATATATATACTAATACGGTACACGTATACATATATATACAGAATATAGACAAATACATATATTGACCTCTCTCTCTCTCCCTTCTTTTTGTCTCATTCACTGCCCCATTCATCTTCATTGAGCGTTGTGTCTAGCGTGTGATTTCAACAATCACGGTGTGCCTGACCTACAGTAGTTGGATGGGCCCTCATTTGTAAAGATTGCCTCGGCAATCTGCTCTTGTTTGGCTTCCTCTTTTCCATCATTCTTTTTCTTAAACACAGTCTGTGAGAGACAGAGTAGCAAGCTGCAAAAATCCCCCTGCCATTACTATGCAACATTTCCCTTTGGCATTATACTCCCCCTAACATGGCTTCTTCTCGCCGTCTCCTCACTCTTTTCCCTGATCTTAACACTCCCCTGATTGAAAATGTCGAGGCCAACTCTTCTAATCGATAGAGTGCCTCTGCCCCTGCCTCTGTTCTCAATTTTCCTGCGTTGTTAATCGAACAAACAATGGCAGTCCAGCCTGATATTAATGCCAACCACTTCACCTTAAAGTCCTGTGTAGAGGCGATGAATGTGGTCTACAATTTGTCCCACCGACTGTAGAACAGGACAAGTGAAGTGCACCAATTAAATGCCTAATTTTCTTTGCTCTAGACTGTGTACAAGGATGCTCGAGTAGAGATTAGTGCATTGAAGAAGCAGAACAAGGAACTAAAATGGCAGGCGACCTCTATGGCTCGATTCGGAGGTCCTTCGTACTCCGCCTTTGATGGCCAGCAAATAGTAATTTCTTTCCGAAGCTCTGCTAATGTCAAGGTAGAGTCTTCAAAGGCTTCCCGAGAGTGATGATGAGGTGAGGAAACTAATGGTAGAGCCGAGTGATGAAGCTGCTTGCAAATGAAGTCGGTTTGTAGTCTTCGACCCCGGGCTACTGTTGAAAATTGAGAAAATGATCCCTCCCTTTGTTTTGTTGTATTTTCAATTTTTTTTTGTTCTTTTTTTTTTCCACTCTTTGTTTTTGCTTAAGAAGGGGCACCAATGCTTTATATTTTCCTTGTTTTCAAAATTTCTTGGCATTTTTTTTTTCTTGGTTTTGTAATGGTGATCGGGTCTTTCCCCTGAATTTTAAATACAATGAGTTTCTATTTTTACACATCATGGTGTGAATGGCACAACATTTGAACTTGAAAACATTTTATTTTGAACTTGAATCTGAGCATTGTAGACACCCCATTTTTGACCGCCCTTAAGACTTGGGCGCTATTGATGGTTTACATGGTGGTGAGAGATGTGCAGAGCAAAAGTTCGATTTCTTCGGCAAGAGGGGAGTCAAATCCCAACCTCATACCCCATTTTGGACCAAAGCTATTTTGAATGGTTTTTAGACCTTAAAACCCTCTCTTTCAAAATATTTTTGAAATAAAGTTTCTACGATGCTCTGAGGCTCGCATTTTGTTAAATGATGCGCTTTTCGGTAAACCGGGCAAGGACAAAGTGGAAATGAATGAAAGAGAGGTGAAATCTTTGAAAAATCTTTCAAAACACCTTGGTTAGGGGTTTGAAGTTGAAGAAAATAAGAGGAGAGGGAAGAAACCCTGTTGGGGAAGGAGTTGTGCATGAATTGTTAAGAGAAAGTCGAGCAACCCTCGCTAAATCAGGCCTATCCTTTTGAATACTTAGATTTCAGATATGAGGCCACCACCGTTGGAAAGCGTACTTCCGGGGGTTCATTTTTCACTTAAGAAGCTCCTAAAGCTGAGTCCGGATGGGGGAGATATGATTGGTTAAAGTTGGGCATCATTCTGGTTGGACCGAAATTGAGCAGTCTTCACTTAAAGAGAGATATCTCTCAGCACACTTGGAATTTTTAGGTGAGGCTTTCAAATTTGGAAAGAAGACTTCCAAGGCTACAATTTTGGCTCAAGAATGACCTGAAAAGGAGTCCAGATGACGGAATTAGGCTTGCTTCAATTCAGGGACCAGAACTGATTTTTTCCATTGGCCTCTGTGGAAGTACATCGGCCACAATTGGACCTCATCAGCCATAGGTCGGCCAAAAGTGAACCTTATCGGCCACAAATGTTGGCCAATCAGCCAGAAATGTCCAAAAAGCCCAGAATTGGCAGATATTTCACCTCCAACTGTTTCTAGCTTGTGTCACCTGTCCCAAATCAGATATTTCGACCAAACTTGATATTTTGCTATATATGAGAGCCTTATATCTCATACTCAAGGGGTTAGAACATTTCTAAAAAGGATTAGAAATTTGAGAGCTTCTCACTCTAGAATCCTCTCTCTCTAGAAGTTTTGTGAGCAAAACTCTCTCCCTCCCTAGAACTCTCTCATTCTCCTCTTATTTTAGGCTTAGAAGTGAGAATTTACTACACTTTTGCAAAGAGACCCTTAAACAAAGTTGATCACCTTTGGGTTGAGGTAGCTTGGGACTTTGTTTGAGCTCCAAAAGGCTGATTTTGGCTCAAATTTTGGCTGGTTTCGCTGCTGTGCTTCAAGGTGCTTCAAGGGTAAGGATTTCTCATTTTCAAGCTTGTTTTTGCACATTTGCTTTACCCTCCTTTTTCCATTGTTTTGGACTATTTTGAGGCTGGTTTTGGACTGTCAAAAACTTTGTTTTAAAGGTGAAAAATGGTAGTTTAAGGCTTGGTGAGTTTGGGGGTTGTTCTCTCTTTTTGTTCCTTGGCTTGTGAGGCCTTTTGTGCAACTTCTCACCACCTTCAAACCCAATTTTTTGGCCTTTTCACCACTGAAAATCAGAGGTATTTCAGTGTTGGAAACCATAGTTTGAGGCCCAAAATAGGAGGGGGTGGCCTCCCGTCCTTGCTTCTTGGTTGCATGCCTTGTTAGCCTAATTGTTGAGCATGTTTTTCTAGCATGGGTTGGCTCATTCTTAGCTTATTTTAGCATGGCATAACTCTGTTTTGGCCTGGTTTGGTCACCTCTTGCATGCTCCTTACACTTGTAGTGTAAACCTTGCTCACTAGCTTTGTATGCTTGCTATTTTTGCCTATAATTCTAGCATGTTTTGGCTCTACTCCATACATGTTTTAACATTATTTCGACATGCTTTAGGACGGTTTTGGGCTGCCTTAGTCGTATGACTCATGTTTTGTATAGCTATAGTGCAAATGCCTTGACTAGTCTTGAGTTTTGAGACCACTAGCATGCTATATTTGTTATGTATGCATGATATGGCATCATTTGGTATGAAATTTTAGAGCTTATATCTTTGCCATGCTTCCACTTAAATCACTCTTTAAGTGCTTTTGGGAGTTATGCCTTATATCTTGCTTGTGAGCCAATTTGTGTGCATGTTTGTCTAGCCTTTTGAGCTTCAATTCCAGCATATTTAGGCCATTATTTTGATGTGATTAAGCTTTGTCCAAAGCTGGTTTAGTCCATTGAGCCTTGTATTGCATGGTTCTAGTGTTGTGTTCTTCACTAGTTTCAATGTTTAAGCCTACTAGCATGTTGCACTTGAAGTGTTTGCATGTTAGAGTCTTGTTTATCATGCCATTTTAGCACAAAAAAATCTGCCATCTTCCTCATTTCTTCATTTTTGATTTGTTTTGAGGATTGGTTAGTCTTGAGGTTGTGTTTAATGCTTGGGATTGAGGCCTATGCTTAAATGGCTTCAACCCTCTTTAGAGGGTTACTCCTAGTCAAAGGCATTGGTCTCTCCCATGCCTTAAACCATTCTCTTTGATAGACCTCTCTCTCATTAGAGGACTCTCATATTTGGACAAGTTATTAATGAATGGATTGGTAATGTTAAAATGTGAAAACAAAATCAATAAAGTAAAATGTGCCAAGATAAGCATGTTGCATGTGTGCGTTGCATTGTGTTCAACCGGACGTTATGTTGAACACAAAGTGAATTGGTCCATTTCATACTTAAAGTGATGAAAATGGGCCAATCCCCTTTGTCTCCATTGCCTTTGATTATCCATGATAAGGTGATGGTCCAAGTGTCTTGTTTGTCATGCATTTATTGAGTTTGTGCAAGCTTGACTCTTTGGCCATCATGCATTGAGATGCGTGATTGATGGCTCAAGAGTCGAGTACCACACTCCCTTGAGCTTGAGAAATGATAGGGAGGGTGGTTGTGCACACATACCTTGCAAATACACTGCCATGTCCTTGTTTGTGCTCTGTTGCAGCAAAAAGGAGAAATTGCAGGAATCAGTGGCCGACTGGCCATCAAAGGCTGCCGATCGGCTATCAAAATTGGCCGATAGACATAAACTTTGGCCGATGGCCATTCCTCTTGGCTGACCACCCCTCAGTATGTTCATAAGGTAGGTTAGAAGCATCATAGAAGTTGGCATAATTTTCAGAGGTGCAGAAGTGCACAAACAGAGGCAACATGAGGCATGGTAATGGATTTCCGAGCGAGGCGATCGAGCATGCATCTTCAAACTCTTAGAACTGAGCTGAGGCTTTGTAATTTGTAATTAGCTTTACTTGTTTGTTAGCTTTTGAATTTGTAATTAAACTAGCTAATTTGTTAATTAGTTAACATGTTGTAATAATTAGCTTAGTGTTAGCTAGTTATTCAATTTGATTATGTAATAATTAGTCTAATTAGATTATTAGATTAGTTAGAATAGCTTAGCGTAGCTAGCTTAGCATACTTATTCGGACCCTCCGTCGAGAGGGCGCATTGTTGTAATAAGCGTGCGTGTGTGTGATGCATGTCTTCTAACCCCCATTTCTTTCTCCCTTTTACTTATCCGCTATCAGTGGTTAGTTTTAGGACATATTTTAATTAGCATCCTTATGCTTACATGTTTGCATCATTCATTTGTCTTGCATGCACTGGGCTCGGTACATCATATAAATTGCATTGTATTTCAATTCCTGCTCGAATACATGTATCAACTGTTGCATTTACATGACATCCTAGAATAGCCGAGCCTATCTTAGTTGCATTTTTGCATGTGTTGCATTAGGCATTCTTGACATAGCTAGGATCATGCATTGATTACTAGCTAGCTTCTTTCTTTGGCTCGGAGTACACTGTGAGTGTTTATGCTTTAGCATCCTTGTATGCGTGTAAGTGTTGCCATGATTAGCATGCTTGCCATGAGGTTATTTGCTTAACTGATATAACTGCATGAATGCCTGTGGATGAAGGTTGGATTGCTTGAATTGGAACAATTCATCGAAATGCGAGTTTTAAGCCCACTTGAGAGTGGCAAAATCCACGACTTAGCCTACTTGCGAGTAGCAAACTTCAAACCATTTTCACACAAGCAAGCATGAAATGTTTTGTTCCAACTTAGGCGATCTAGTCTATACTTGTATGATGTGTGCATCGCATAGTAATTCTAGCTAATAACTGGAATAAGAACGCATGTGTCTTCAAAAACAAAATATCATGTTAGTAAAGGCTGATCCTTTGATCGGGCGAGCGGGGGTGCTCATTGCATGACCTTCCCCTCTCGTACCCAAGTTCCCGAGCCGAGGCAACTTTGGTGATGACGGACACGTGGCCTTAGGCACGAGTCAGGGTTTCCTAAATTTCTTAAAATAAAACATTTAGGTGGTGACTCTGTATCTAGCAAAACAGTTCATGTTTGGCACTTTTTTTTTATTAAAAATCAGTTTTCCAAAAATGATTTGCCGGATTTGGACTCTTTGGTGATTTATTAGTCTTGCATAGCACTTTACGAGATTAGATTCAGAACCATGACATGAGTCCGAACTGTAGTAGCTAAGAACAAAACGATTCGCTCCCTCGTGTGCGGAGAGTTGAGTTCCTGGCGATCCGCGCGCGAGGGTGCGAATCATTTTGTTCTTAGCTACTACAGTTTGGACTCGTGTCATGCGCGCGAGGGCGCCAATCGTTTTGTTCTTAGCTACTACAGTTCGGATTCATGTCACGGTTCTGAATTTAATCTCGTAAAATGCAATGTAAGACTGATAAATCACCAAAGAGTCCAAATCCGGAAAATCGTTTTTGGAAAACTGATTTTTAATAAAGAAGTGCCAAACATGGACTGCTTTTCCATATACAGAGTCGCAACCTAAATGTTTTATTTTGGAAAATTTAGGAAACCCCGACTTGTGCCTAAGGCCACGTGTCTGTCATCACCAAAGTTGCCTCGGCTCGGGAACTTGGGTACGAGAGGGGAAGGTCATGCAATGAGCGCCCCCGCTTGCCCGATCAAAGGATCGACCTTTACTAACATGATATTTTTTTTGAAGACACATGCGTTCTTATTCCGATTATTAGCTAGAATTACTATGCGATGCACACAGCATACAAGTATAGACTGGATCGCCTAAGTTGGAACAAAACATTTCATGCTTGCTTGTTTGAAAATGGTTTAAAGTTTGCTACTCGCAAGTAGGCTAAGTCGTGGATTTTGCCACCCTCTAGTGGGCTTAGAAAACATGATTTGCCACTCTCAAGTGGGCTTAAAACTCGCATTTCGATGAATTGTTTCAATTCAAGCAATCCAACCTTCATCCACAGGCATTCATGCAGTTAATCACTTAAGCAGTTAGCCTCATGGCATGCATGCTAGACATGGCAACATACACATCTCGTGCAGTATACTAAAGCGTAAACATTCACAGTGTACTCCGAGCCAAAACAGGAACTAGATAGAAATCATGCATGATCCTAGTTCATGTTAAGATGACTAATGCAACACATGCAAAAATGCAACTAAGATAGGCTCGGCTATTCTAAGATGTCATGTGAATGCAACTTGATAACATGCTATTGAACACGTATTCAAGTAAATGTATTGAAATACAATGCAGTTTGTATGATGCGCCGAGCCCGGTGCATGCAAAACAGATGAATGAATGCACGCATGAGAAACATAAGGATGCTAATCGAAATATGCCCTAAAACTAACTATCGTAAGCGGTTAAGTAAAAGGGAGAAAGAAATAGGGGTTGGAAGACATGCATTGGCCCTCTCGACGGAGGGTCCGAATGAGTACGCTAAGCTAGCTATGCTAAGCTATTCTAACTAATCTAATAATCTAATTAGACTAATTATTAAATAATCAAATTGAATAACTAACTAACACTAAGCTAATTATTACAACACGTTAACTAATTAAAAAATTATCCAGTTTAATTACAAATTCAAAAGCTAACTAGCAAGTAAAGCTAATTACAAATTACAAAGCCTCAGCTCAGTTCTAAGAGTTCGAAGATGCATGCTCGATCGCGTCGCTCGGAAATCCGTTACCATGCCTCATGTTGCCTCTGTTTGCACACTTCTGCACCTCTGAAAATTATGCCAACTTCTGTGATGCTTCTGACCTACCTTAGGAACCATCTGAGGGGTAGTCGGCCAAAAGGTATGGCCATCGGCCAAAGAATAATGGTCATCGACCAATTTTGAGGCTATTGGCCAATTATTGATAGCCGATCGGCACACTTGATAGCTGATCGGCCACTTCTTCCTGCAAACTTCTCCTTTTACTGCAACAGAGCACTAACAGAGGCATGTCAGTGTATTTGCAAGAAAATGTGTGTGCAACCACACTCCTTATCCTGTTTAAAGCTCAAAGGAGTGTAGTGCTCGACTCTTGAGCCATCAATCACGTATTTCAATGCATGATGGCCAAAGAGGCCGAGTTGCACAAATCAATATCACATGAATGCATAAAAGACACAAAAATGCCTTAACCTCTATCATGCATGATCAAGAGGGTCGGCGACCGAGAAATGAGGCACGTTTCATCACTTTAAGTACGAAACATCCTTTGTTTCCCGTGTTTGGACTAACTCCCTATCCAAACACAATGCAAAGCACACAACATGGAAATGCAATGCAACTCAACATAAGCATGCCAAATGCAATGCAACTCAAGCATGCAAATGTCATGCAATGCAACAAGCATGCAACAACATGCTAGATGGACTTAAACCGGATATGGATAGACCTCAATCATGTCCAAAATACTGGCCATTAAACACCAAAACTAAGGCACCAAAAGGCAAAACATGTATGCACACATATTGGTCCATAAGCTAGGCAACAACGCATAACCCTTAGAGGCAGTCAAAGGATGAAAGAACTGGGAGCATGGAAAGTCTATATGCTCTGAAATGTCATGGTAAATGATGCCAAATCATATACATGTCACAAATTAAGCATGCTATGGTGCTCAAAACTCAAAGCTAACAAGGCCAATTGCACTACAACTATGCAAAACATGAAGCATATGGCCAAGTCAACCCAAAACAGTCCTAGAACATGTCAAAAATGAGACTAAAACATGCATGGACCAAAGCTAAAACATGCTAGCATGAAGGGCATGAAGCATGAACTTGTAAGGCTAATAAGGAGTATTACACTACACCTATCAAAACCAAGCATGAGATGACTTCAACAAAAAAAAAAAAAAAAATCAGAGTTATTGTCAAAATGAGACCAAATACACACTGATATGGCAGCTTACAAGCTTAGGCAAAATGACATACGCAATGGCTCATTCTTAAGGCATAAAGAACCAACTCTTCAAAGCATTGAAAGAGTGAAAAATGTGAGTGGATGACCATGAAGCATGCACTAAAATCCCATAACAAATGATTCCAAATCATGCAAATAGTCTAAGCCATGCATGCTAGTGGCTTGGAAACTCAAGGCTAATGAGTTAGAATGAACCATGGCTATACAAAGCAATGCATGTATAACCAAAACAACACAAATCAGACCTTAAGCATGGTAAAACATGGCCAAAAGCTTCTTGGAGTTGAGCCAAAAGCATGCTAGAAAGATAGTCTAAAGCATGATGCATGTTAGGCTAGATTGCAAGATTACACTACAAGTGTATAAAGCATGCAAGAGGTGAGTCCACCAATCAAAATCAGAGTTATAACATGCCAAAATAACACCAAAACATGCTTGAACTAAGCTAATTCAAGCCACAAGAGCATGCTACTTTGTAAGGTTAACAAGGCTAGTAAAGAGGATTTACACTACAAGTGCATGAAGCATGCAAGAGGTAACCAAGACAGCCAAAAAAAGAGTTATGGCAGGTCTGAAAAGTCACAAAAATGAGCCTAAACAAAGCCACAAAGAAGTAAGAACACATGTTCATTTGGTTTGGCCATCAACACATGCTAACAAGACAAGAGAAGGGGGGACCACCCCCTCCTAGTTTGAGCCTCAAAACAAGCTCTCTACCACTGAAATTCTTCTGGAATTCAATGGCTTTAGGGCAAAAAAGAAGTTGTTTGAAAAGCTTGAAAGTTAGCTCAAAAGGCCATACAAGCCAAGGAGCAAAAGGGAGGAAACACCCCCTAGCTAAACAAGGCACAAACTAACACTTTTAGGACTAAAAAATAGAGGAAAAATAGAGGTTTTTGTAGTTCAACACCACCCCCAAAACAGCCCCAAAACAATGGAAAAAAGATGATGAAGCAAGTGTGCAAAACAAATACAAAAGATGAGAGTTATACCTCTTGATGCACAGCAGCAAAATGGCCTCTTTGTTGGCTCAAATGACCTTCTAACAGTCCAAAAATAAGCTCCAAGGGACTTCAGCCCATAGATATCCAACTTTGATGAAGGATGCCTAGGCCAACTAGAAGTATTGCTCTACTTCTATGCACTTCTATGCACCAAATGGCAAGAGAGAGACGCAAAGATGTTCCTCTGAAAATTGCAGAGAGAGAGGGAGTTTAGTGAGAGAAGCTCTCAAACTTGCTTAAGAAGTTCTAACCCCTTTGAATATGAGACATAAGGCTCTCATATATAGCAAAATATCAACTTGGGTCGAAAATATCTGATTTGGGACAGCTGGAGCAAGCTGGAAACAGCTGGAGGAGAAATATCTGCAAAAAATTTGAGTTTTGGACACTTCTGGCCAGACGGCCATCTTTGGTGCTGACTGGCCACCATTTGTGGCCGATAAGGTTCACTTTTGGCCGACCTATGGCCGATGAGCTCCAATTGTGGCCGATGCACTTCCATAGAGGCCGACGGCAAAAATCAGTCCTGGTCCCTGACTTGAAGCAAGCCTAACTCCATCATCTGGACTCCTTTTTAGGTCATTCTTGAGCCTAAAATGTAGCCCCGAAAGTCTTATTTCCAATTATGGAAGCCTCACATAAAAATTCCATGTGTGCTAAGAGATATGACTCTTTTAGTGAAGGCTGCACAGTTTTGGTCCAATTGGAATGATGCGCAACTTCAACCAATCATATCTCCCCCATCTGGACTCGGTTTTAGGAGATTATTGAGTGTAAAATGAAGCCCCAGAAGTCTTCTTTCCAACTCTGGTGGCCTCATAGCTTAAATCCAAGTATGCAAGTGGATAGGCCTGATTTAGCGAGGGTCGCTCGACTCTCTCTGAACGGTTCATGCCCAACTCTTTATTCTTTCCCCAACTGGGTTTCTTCCCTCTTCTCCAGTTTTCCTCAACTCCAAACCCTCGAACAAGGTGTTTTGAAAGATTTTCCAAGATTTCATCTCTCTTTCATTCATTTCCACTTTGTCCTCGCTCAGTTTACCGAAAAGCGCAACATTTAACGAAAATGGGATCCAAAATAGCTTTGGTCCAAAATGGGATGTGAGGTTAGGGTTTGACTCTCCTCTTGCCGAAGAAATCGAACCTTTTCCCTGCACATCTTTCATCACCAAGTAAACCATCAGTAGCGCCCAAGTCTTAAGGGCGGTCAAAAATAGGGTATCTACAAGCGTGGTTGAATATTAATGAATTTTGAATTGAACATTGAGCTCTCAACCGACCAGAAATCAAATAATGACTCAACAAAGCAAGAAAAAATCGAACACACCTATTTACACTTGCTGGAATGACAGACATTCATAACAAGACTCTAAAAAACAAATCATTAAGCTTACACAACTTCTACAGTTTTTTTTTTGGTTCAAAAATTGACCAGCAAGCTAATTGATTAATCGGGCGGCTGATTTGTTGTCCAACTAGCTGTACAAATGATGGCTTACTAATTTATAAATCACCCAGCTAAACGAACTGATGAACTAGCTAGAAATTTGGCTGGCTGGCTAAACAAGTGGCTGAAAATAAAAAATGACTCAATGAAAGAAAAAAAATACAAAAAAACATATTGATACTTGCCGGAATGAAAGACACAAAACTTCAACGCAAAGCGCAATTGGGAACACCGTAGGCGTGATGGTCGTAGACGCAGTTTAGAACATCACTAGCGCGACGAATGTGGGCACAGTTTAGAATATCGCTGGCATGATATAGTGTCAGAGACAACTATTATGCACTTTCCAACGAGTGAGTTGATAATGGAGACTTTCGAAAATACGGGGAGAAGACAGAAAACCTGACTTGATTGTGCCCTTAGTTCATCACTTTGACTATTTTTTGGTTTTCTGCTAAAAAGATTTTGACCAACATGAGAGTTAGATTAACATGCTCGTTCCACTCTTTGTTTTGAAATCATTTAAGTCAAGTCATGAATACTAAAAATTTTCCTTTTTTGGGTCAAAGAAATGGTCTAGTTTTGGAAAAATGGGATAATTTTCCCGAAAATTAGTCAACTTCTCTAAAAAGTCCTCAAAATTTGTTTTTACAAACGGCCACTACCCGACCAACATGGAATCAACCCTTGGAGATGCACAATCTCAAATCCGAACTTGATTTGTCTTGTAGCTAAATCTACTGTAAAAAAGAGATAAGATAACCGAATTGAATGGAGATGAGTCAATTGAACATGGATAGAATAGCCGAGCTAAATAAGGATAGGGCAATCAAACATGGACTAAGTTGAAAATGGTTAGGGCCGAACTTCAGGATGAAGTTGCCTACATATCCCAAAAATAGCCTTACGTAGTTCACGGGTAAGGCTCACTCAAGTATTAACACTCTCCTTTTGTGCTCTAATTTTTGCCAAAACCGCCCTTTCAGGGTTTTTAACTTTGCAAGCTTTTTTTATTTTTCTTTTTTTATTTATTTTTTCATTTCCCTTTTTTTATTTTTTTTTTCATTTTTCATTTTTCATTTTTCTTCATTTTTTATTTTCTATTTTTTTTTTTGTTTTTTTGCTTTAACTTTTGCCTGGGTCACCCTTTCGGATTTTCAATCCAATGAGCCTCTCAAGGATAGTGCTTTTTAGCTTGTCCATATTGATTGGTTGCGAGAACTCTAGGCCATCTAAATCCATGAGAATGGCTGCCCTTTTTGACCAGATAGACTTGAAGACATAGAGACCCAGCTAATTGGGTTTGAATTTACCTCTAGGGTCATAGATAGGAGTTTGATTTGTCCTTCAGCGCCAAATCTCCTTCTCTTAGATTCTGGGATTTGACTTTCATTTTGGTACCCACTGGCTTCAGAAACGACTGGGTTTGATCTTTGATTGCATCCGACCTTTTTGCTCCTAGTTCGAGGGCTGTTTCCAATCTGGCTATGCAAGCCTTCTTCGATCACAACCGACCTTATTGCCCCTAGTTCAAGGGTTGCTTCCAATCTGGCTATGCAATCCTCACACTCTGGCTGATTATTGAACATTCTGAATCAAGGTTTGAAAGTGAGGGGGGGTTAGGTCCCAAAGTCAAGAGTGAGCCTATGCTGTTCCAATTATATCTTCGTAGGACCATGCAAAAACATTTTTTTGAAATCTTTTAATAAAGTAACTAGTCGCTCATGTTCTTTTGAAGATAGTGTGGATCCAATCTGGATTGAGTTAGGATCCTTCTCAATACTCATATTAACTGAAATGACCTCATCTATCAAGGACTTAGCACACTTCTTTTCCTCCCATTCGATCAAATTTTACAAATCCCAACGAATTTCCTTCTCTTTGTTTTTATCAAAATTTTGGAAAAAAAAAAAGATTACAAGCATATAGAAGTAGGTAAAACTTATTGCATTTTCATTCAGAACTTCTAACTCAATGGTCGAAACAGACTCGAAAGAAAAAATGAAAAGACAGACACCTATAGGATAGTTGTGTTTGTGTTATCAACCCCAAAATCACTAGACTCAGACATACCAGAATGACTCGAGCCTAATCCCAGCTCTACAAACTTGGTGGAATCAAACTTAGACTCAGCACCCAATTTACAACTCAGAATAAAACCATTTTCAAGTTGGTAGTTAAAGTGTGGGCCATCCACCGCATTCAAAATAAAGTTCATGCAATTAGCAGGTGGCCACTCTCCAATCACAAATATGGTCGGATATCCCACAAGTTCTATTTATTTACACTAGTAAACTTTGTGGGATGTTAGACTTTTCTGAAGCTATGGTGCTACAACAACTTAGCAAAAACAAAACAATACCCCCAACCAGAATTTCGACAGCACTTCGACTCAGTTGATCATTATGCACACTAAACTCTACCCCTAAAAATGTTATGCCCGACCCACTGATTAGATTGGAGAACCCCAAATCCCATACATTGCACATAGCAGGAAAGTAAACAAACACCCCTATAGGGGTTAGGGTTATCCTGTCTGTAACGCCCCGAAATAAATACATTGACCCATCCACAACGTTGATAAATGACAACAATGATTAAGTAATTATCTTCCATTAGTTCCCAATTAAGTTTACAAAAGAGTAACATATGCAGGTATACATTCATAAGCCTATCCTTGAATCTATAGCATATGTTACATAATAAAAATGAACATTAAACAAATAAGAACCTAAGGGCTTACAGTTCTCCAAGACAGTGCTTGGTTATAACAAAATGGATTTAATATCCAATATAGTTAAAGCCCTACGCTTGTACAATTAAATACAACAAAATAAACAAAATAAAGTCTTTGCTTCCAAGTCCTCCCAAGCTATTGCATTGGTGGAGGCATATCATCAACACCTAAAAATGATTTTTCTCAGATAGGGTGAGCCAAAGCCCAGTATAAATAATTCAACACAACATATGAATGTTAACAAAGATATAAAGGTGAGATGCATATGCAATGCTAGTGACAAAACATTTTATGTCTCTTTCTAACCTTGCAAAGACATGTTTATATCACAGTTCATAAAACATTCTCTTTCCAATGGAAAATTGGGCAGTGAATCATATCTTTGGAAATCTCTAGAACAAGTATAACATTTCACGGAAATTTTATCTGCGGGAAACGTAAATCGGCACCCATATAAATGTAGGCTATACAAGCACTACTTTTGCCATTTTACGGATATTTTGTCCACAGGATTGGCACCCATGTATATGCGAGATTTTTAGAACTTTCACCCTGGAGGCCAACGTATTTGATGTAACAACAACTCCTTCCTAGATTCACCTCTGTTCTCAGTACAAGATATATTTCCAATGAAATAAATATACAACAATGTTCTATGCAAATGGATGAGAAATTAGTTTTTAATTCTCCTAGTTCTCATGCAATTTCTACAACAATCATAGATATCCTCCACCGATAGCTCAAAACAAGTATCTCTAAACAAATAGATAATTTCAATAAAGATAAACTTTCCAAATTCAAAGATGGGAGTGATAATACATATCTAACTCCCGCATCCTCATCCAAAACAACTCAATTTCACCATTTCAATATCCATTCCATTTATTACTACAAAATCAACATTTAAGATTATTATTATTATTTTTTTTTGTTGGGCAAAACCCTCTTTCCTTTTTAAATCATTTTTTTTTCAAGGTAAAACCCATCATTTCAACATATCTTGTAAGTAAATATCCACCCACAATCATTCCCAATAAGCCATTTGAAAACCCTACTCTTTGATTTCTAACCAACACCCAAGATTTGCTCAAAAATCCACTTTTTTGCAATGATGTTTCATAAAAAAAAATTAAATAACTAAGTTAAAACTCATAAAGGAGTACGGAGAATCCCTACCTCAATCTTAGAAAGTGGGAGAAAAGAACTCGGAGACACTCAAAGTCAATGAAATCACGAACCACTTGGATCAAAAGAAAGCTCCTGACGCGATCTACACTCTATTTCAAAGGACCAATATGAGAAAGTACCTCTAGGTGAGTAAATCTGAAGACCTAGGTGAGAAAAGTTGGGTTTGGAGCGAAGGGAGATAAGTTACGGCCTAAAGAGAGAAGAGAGAGAGAGAGAGAGAGACAATTGTGTTTGGGGTTTATTTATAGGGGTAGAATAATAGCCGTAAAGTCATGGGAAAGAATAAGTCAAACCCCCAAAAAATAGGGCCTAAAACCGAACCAAAATCTAGAAAAAAGACTCACAGGGATCGATCCTCACAACAGTGGTGTTGACCCTTAGGAAGAAAAGCTAAGACACACGTGTTTTGCAGAAAACGATGGTCGACCCTAGAAGACAGTGGTGTCAACCTATTTTTCGGAATGCAACCTAGAACAAAACAGGAAGGAGAGGGTTGACCCTAGGAACTTGAGGTGTCGACCCTATATTTCAGTATGTAACCCAAGACAAAGTAACGATGGAGGGGTCTACCCCATCAAGATTGGTGTCGACCCCAGAGGCCAATAATAGGATAAGTGTTGACACCTCTAAGCCTGGTGTCAATCACAAATTTTAGTAGCCACTCTAAGAGCAGAGCAACAAGGTGGTGTCGACGCCACCAAGGTTAGTGTCGACCCCAGAAGCAAAACAAAACACAAGAAAGAAGACAGTTTTGACACCACCAAGGATGATGTCGACCCTCAATCCAACATCCAACAAAAGAAGAGGAAAGGACGACCGCTACGGATATGGTTCCAAATTCAAAGGCAACAAATGGGTCGGGTCTAACTCCGGATCGCTATACTGTCCTAGCTTTGAAATGATCTAGGGTTTAACTATTCACACAGGTGGCATCATTCATCCTAGCATGGGATGGCATCCTGCCCTAAGTTTGGAAGTCACTTGTGCTTATTGAGTGCACTAGGTCAATCTTGGTTAAAAGGGTACCTCAGCAGGATACCGATATACCTGTCTAACCTAGTGGATCAAGTGTTACGTGGTATTCCTCATTCCAAGGCTTGTGCTCCCACTATATTATAGCCCATGTCTGTCTATCCACCCAAACCCAAATAGCTGTCCAGGATAGCAGGTGACAAGCACGAAACTTAGGCGCACCAATGTATGCAATGTAATGACCATATAGTTGAAAATAAAAAAACATATCATGGAGTTTAACTCAGGGTTTCTAATATCCCCAGTGGAGTCGCCAAAAACTGTAACACTGCCCGAGGGATACCCGTGCGCGTTAAATAGTTTGGACTCTCAACTATCTTGGATCTAGTGTCACAAATATAATGTGAAATGTAGATAAGAGTTCAAATTTGACAATTTTTACAAAACCCATTTTATTGCAAAAACATATTTCAGAAATGGACCAAGTCATCAGATCTCACAGTCGCTACCTTGTATTTATTTTGAGAAAATTAGGAAGCCCAAGACTCATACCAAGGACATTGTTTATTGTAACCAAAGATGCTTGGCTCAGAACCTTAGGTATGAAGGGGAAAGGTCATTAATTGAGCACCCCTGCTCACTCGATTAAAAGATCGGCCTTTACTAAACCATGTTATGAATTTTATTAGCCTTATATGTTCATACTCCGATTATTAATCAATCTTAAAATTACAATGTGAAGCAAAACACATATAGACTATGTCGTTCAATTTGGAATAATTTGATTTTATTGTTTTGAAAGTGTTTTGAATAGTGCACTTATGAAAATCAATTTTATTCCAAATTAAATACCCCAACTTTCACCCACTAGCATGCATAGAGTTATATCAAATAAGCACATAGCCACATAGTAGGATGCTAAACATAGTAAGAAAATCACACACATGCGAGATGCTAAAGCACAAAAACTTGCATATTGGCATCCCGCAAATAGGCACAAAAACAAAATTAGTAAACATGCATGATCCTATATACAAGATCCTAATGCAATTCACTCATGAAATGAAACTATAGATCCAGCTTCTAATGTATGACATGTGAATCATCTCAAGAACATGAGGTAGCGCACAAAATCACATAATAATCGATTAAATCCACAGATGCAAATTTAACCAGATCTTAAGACATAAAGCATGGATACAAGGCATGGATATGATGACAAGCATGAGATACAACATATTTATAGATAGACAGAGCAAAATAAAGAACGAGATAAAAAGAAGCGGGGTGGGGAATTATTATATCACTTTGAAATACTACAAATTCGAATAGAGGGAAAAGGAAAAATATTACAACAGAATGTATCCTCATAAACACTTACAAATAAAAATAAAAATAATGAAAACAGAAGCTGCAAGGAGGTCCTGGAGACCGTCAAAGACTATTTTGCTTATCACCAGAGGCTATTAGGTTCTATCCAAGAGAAAAATGGCTGGTTGGCCAAAAAATGAGCTGGCTGGCCAAAAATATGGCTAGCCAGCCAATTAATTGGTTGGTCGGCCAATAAGGTTAGGCCAAAACTTTGTTTTATTCTAAAAACAAAAAAAAAGAAGAAACAAATGGGAAATATGCAAGTGGCTCAACTAACCATTTCCAATTAGCTTACAACAGGTTTATAACATAAAATTGAAGCAAGAAAAACAATATAAGAAAGAAAATGAAAGAAATACAAGAAATAAAAAAGTGTGCAAAATTTACCTTCCAAGGAAAGGATTTGATTTCGAAACTTCCTTTTAATTACCCTCAAGCTTATGGAAGTGTGTTCTTAATTCTCAATTTGAAAGTTCGAAATTCTAGTTAGAATGGTGTTTTTAGGTGGTTTAATAGTGTTTATGGGGGAGTTATTCTAACTCTCTGTTTTTCTGTCTTTTCAAGAACACTCACTCTCTTTTGGATTAAGGCTACTTGATTATTGCTATATCAAATTTATGGGCTTTGTTTGAATTGAAAGGTGGAGAATTAGTGTGTGCTTGAGGTTTTTGCTAAAAAACGTAGCTTTTTCTCTCTCTTTCTCTGCAACTCACATTTTTCTCTCTTAATTTAATTCTATTTTCTCTCATCTTGATCCTATCTATCTCTCCATATAGATTATGAATGGAATGGTCAATCAAGGAGGTGAGAGAGAAGGTGGGTGACGGGAGACCATGGGTGACAAGGAGGATTAAAAATGGTGCCACTTTTTGAGAAGAAGACAATCTCTTTTTTGACAAAAGGGGCTAATGGAGGATAATGGAGGGTGTGGGTGTGTTTCTCATGCATGAATCTGACAAGAAATATTTGAAATGGGCATGAGCCACATGTTTTCATCAAGAATTCTACTGAAACTGCCTTGTTACTAGGCAAATTAGCCAGCCGACCAATTTCTTGGGTGGCTAGCCAAAATCTTGGTTTGGCTGGCCAAAACCTTGGATGCCCGGCCAATCACTCGGCCGGCCGAGAAAAACATTGGCCAAGGCCTGACTGTTTTGCATGAAACAACATTTTTCAAAATAATTCTTGTCCTTTCCTCCTATTTCCACACTGTTCTTTGCTCAATTTCCTCAAAAAAAAAGTTTCATTTTGAAGTTTAAAAGTGAGCTTTAGAACACTACGAAAATATACAGAACAAAGCATGGATATAAAGTTTCGAAAGAGAGATTTGTACGGGATTCAAGCATTTGGCCAAAACAGGTTGGGTTTGGAAACGAAGTACAAATTCCATATTTCTTTTTGAGAATTATACAAGAAACACATTATGGTTTTCATCACTAGGTAATCAAAAGAAAACGCCCAAGTCTTAGGGTTGGTCAAAATGGGGGTGTATTGCCCCTCTTTAACAAAACTCGAAGTCATTTTCTTGATGTGAGTGAATGTCAAAGCCCAAAGATGACCCTTTTGACAAGGCTGTAAGACTTGGGCAAACAAACAAAATGCAATGCAAGTTGGTTGAACCCGAGGCTTGCCTACGTATCCCCTTGAAAAGAATCAAACCAGAATAGTTCAGGGATAGAATGCAAATGATATGCAATTGAAATATAATTTGAAAGCTGGACTTGCTCGCTTCGTAAGGCCAGAGGTTTTGAAAGTTCATGATCTACAATGCAATGCAATAGGTAATATGAAGCATAATAAGGGATACAACCCAAACACATTCACATAAGAGAACGAAATGTAATCGATGAATAGTTTTAACCTAGAACCCAAAACATGGGAGGTATTAACCGATGGATAGTCTCAACTAACAACCCAAGAAAAGTGAGGTATTAATCAAAGGTGGTTTGGACTGCCAACCCAAGAAAGGGATAGTTTCTTCATCCTGAAAAGGGCTAATACAAACGAGTGGTTTTAACCTATAACCCAAAAAAGGGGCCAGCAACAGCTGATGAAAAAGGTTGTAATCAAATGTTGATGGGAATGAATTGTAGCCTAGTGATACAATAGTGGTAATTGTAACCATGCAAATGATATGTTGATGCAATTGATTTCAAATGGGTAGAAGAGAAATGAGTTTTAACCAACAAGCGAGACCTAGACCGTACCGCAATACGAAATAGGGAATGGTTTTCAACTGGGTAAAGGAGAAAGGAGTCTTAACAAACAAGATAGACCTAGACCCCATGATATAAAATAGGGGATGCACTACAAGTGAACACAAATTTTTTTTTCAAAATTTTCTTCTTTGTTTTTTTTTTGTTTTTTTGTCTTTTTGAGTTGCTTGATTTTCTTCCCAAATTTATTTTTTCCTTTTCTTTTTTTTTTATTTTTATTTTTTGACAAATTCTTTTTGAATATTTTTTTTTCTTGTTTTTTTGAAAATTTTCTATACATACCATACATGCATATACGGACACAAAATATAAAATACGTATTACATACATATACATATATACAAAATATATACATATATGGATACATACATATATACAGATACATACACACATACGAGCTATATATACCGAGATAATATATACATACACATATATGGACACAAACATACGGATACACAGACAAATTATATACATATATATACAAATATGATGTACAAATACATATATATAATATACAGAATACATACAAATATATACAAATACATATACAGACCTCTCTTTCTCTCTCTCTCTCTCTCTCTCTCTCTCTCTCTTTTATTTTTGTCTCCTTTTCTGCCCATTTATCTGTGTAAAGTGCCGTGTCTAGCGCGCGATTTAAATAATTACGGCGCGCCTGACCAATAGCAGTTGGGCATGCTCTCGTTTATTAAAGATTGCCTCAACAATCTGCTCTTTTTTGGCATCTTCTTTTCCTTCATTCTTCTTCGTAAACATAGCACGTGAGACATAGAACAACAAGCTACAAAACCCCCCTGCCATTACATTACAACATTTTCCCTTGGCGTTATACTCCCCATGACATGGCTTCTTTTTGTCGTCCTCTCACTCTCTTCCCTGACCTTAACACTCCCCCAATTGAAAATGCTGAGGCCAGCTCCTCTAAGCCTCGGCAAAGTGCCCCTACCTCTACCTCTGTTCTCAATTTTCCTCCACTGTCAATCAAACAAACAATAGCGATGCAGTCTAATATTGATGTGAACCACTTTACCTTGAAGTCCTGTGTAAAGACGGTGACTGCGGTCTCCAGTTTGTCCCACTGACTGCAGAACAGGACAAGTGAAGTGCACTGATTAAACGCCCAACTCTCTTTGCTCTAGAGTATGTACAAGGATGCTTGAGCAGAGATTAGTGCATTGAAGAAGTAGAACAAGGAACTAAAACGGCAGGCGACCTCTACGACCCGATTCAAAGGTCCTTCGTACTTCGCATTTGATGGTCTGCGGGGAGTAATATCTTTTGGAAGCTCTGCTAATGCCAAGGCAGAGTCTTCAAAGGCTTTCTAAGAGTGATGATGAAGTGAGGCAACTAACGGTAGAGTCGAGCAATGAAACTGTCTACAAATGAAGCTGGTTTGTAGTCTTCGATGCCGGGCTACTACCAGAAATTGAGAAAATGATCCCCCTCTCGGTTTTTTTATGTTTTCAATTTTTTTCTTATTTTTTTTTCCCATTTTCTGTTTTTTTCTTAGGAAGGAGCACCAATGCTTTAGATTTTCCTTGTTTTTGAAATTTCTCCTCCCTTTTTATTTTCGGATTGGTAATGCTGATCGGGGCTTCACCCTGAATTTTAAATACAATGAGTTTCTATTTTTGCACATCACAGTGTGAATGGCACAACATTTGAACTTGAAAACATTTTATTTTGGACTTGAATTTGAGAATGGTTGAATCTTAATCAATTTTGAATTGAACATTGAGCCCTCAACTGACTATAAATCAAACAATGACTCAACAAAGAAAAAACAAATCGAACACACCTATTTACACTTGTTGGAATGAAAGGCATTTAAAACAAGACTCTAAAAATCAAACCATTAATCTTACACAACTTTTGTAGGATTTTTTTTTTTGGGTTCACAAATTGACTTGCTAGTGAATTGATTAACCTGCCGGTTGATTTGTTGTCTGCCTGTTGAAAAAATGACGGGCTTATGAATCGCCTAGCTAAATCAACTGATGAACTAGCTGGAAATTTGGTCGGTTGGCTAAAAAAGTGACCGAAAATAAAAACGACTCAATGAAAGAAAAAGAAATACAAAAAAATGTATTGACACTTGTCGAAATGAAAGACACGAAACTTCAACGCGAGCGCAATTAGGAACATTGTGGGCGTGACGATCGTAGGTGCAGTTTAGAACATCACGAGCGCAATGAATAAGGGTGCAGGTTAGAATATCACTGGTGTGATATAGTGCCAAAGACAACTATTTTGCACTTTCTGGTGAGTGAGTAGACAATGGAGACTTTCAAGAATACGGAGAGAAGACAGAAAACCTGACTCGACTGTGCCCCTAGTTCATTGCTTTGACTACCTGCTAAAAAGATCTTGACCAACATGAGAGTTAGATTAACATGCTTGTTCCACTCTCTGTTTTGAAATCATTTAAGTCAAGTCGTGAGCACTGAAATTTTCATTTTTTAGATCCAAGAAATGGTCTAGTTTTCAGAAAATGGAATAATTTTCAAGAAAATTAGTCAACTTCGCTAAAAAGTCCTAAAAATCCATTTTCACAAATGGCCACTACCTGACCAACGTGGAATCAACCCTTTGAGATGCACAATCTCAAATTTGAACCTGATTTGTCTTGCAGTTGAATCTGCTGTAAAAAAGAGATACGACAACCGAATTGAACGGAGATGAATTAATGGAACATGGATAGGACAACCGAGCTAAATAAGTATAGGCATCAGGCCTTACACAGTTCACGGGTAAGGCTCACTCGAGTATTAACACTCTCCTTTTGTGCTTTAATTTTTGACAAAGGCGTGCTTTCAGGGTTTTCAACCTTGTAAGTTTTTTTTTTTTTGTCTTTAGTTTTTTTTTTTTTTTTTTAATTTTTTCAATTTTCTTTTTCAATTTTCATTTTTCTTCATATTGTCATTTTTCCTTTTTTTTTTCATTTTTTATTTTCTATTTTTTTTTTAAAATTTTTCTGCTCTAAGTTTTGTCTAGGTCACCTTTTTAGGTTTTTAGCCCAGCGAGCCTCTGAAGGATAGTACTTTTTAGCTTATCCATATTGATTGGTTACGAGAACTCTAGGCCATCTAAATCCACGAGAATGGCTGGCCCTTTTGACTAGACAGACTTGAAGACGTTGAGACCCAGCTAATTGGGTTTGAATTTGCCCCTAGGGTTGTGGATAGTAGTTAGATTTTTCCTTCAACGCTAAATCTCCTTCTTTTAGATTTCAGGATTTGACTCTCTTTCTGGTATCCATTGGCTTGAGAAACGATCTAGTTTGAATCTTCGATCACATCTGACCTTTTGCCCCATAGTTCGAGGACTGCTTCTAATCAGGCTATACAAGCCTTCTTCGATCATATCCGATCTTATTGCCCCTAGTTCAAGGTGTGCTTCCAATTCGGCTATGCAAGCCTCACACTCTAGTTGATTATTAAACATTCGAAATCGAGGTTTGAAAGTGAGGGGGAGTCGGGTCCCAAAGTCGAGAGTGATCCTATTTTGTGCAATCTCGAGATCAATTCTAGGCATGTCTTCTTAGGACTACGCAAAAACATTTTTTGAAATCTTTTAATTAAACGACTAGCCACTCGTGTTCTTCAAAAGACAGTGTGGAACCATTTTGGATGAAGGCAAGATCCTTTTCAATACTCACATTAACTTAAATGATCTAATCCATCAAGGGATTAGCACACCTCCCTTCCTCCAGTCGATCAAATTTTATAAAGCCCAAGGAATTCCTTCCTCTTTATTTTTATCAAAATTTTGGAGAAAAAAAAAGTTTACAGGCACAGAGAATTAAGTGAAACTTATAGCATTTTGAATCAAAACTGCTAGCTCAATGGTCGAAACAGACTCAAAAGAAAGAATGGAAAGACAAACATAGATAGGATAGTGGTGTCTGGGTTATCACGCCTAAAATCACTAGACTCAGACATGCCAGAATGACTTGAGCCTTATCCCAACTCTACAAAATTATGGAATCGAACTTAGACTCAACACTCAATTCAAAACTCAGAATAAAACCATTCTCAAATTGATAGTTAAAGTGTGGGCCATCCACCGCATTCAAAATAAAGTTCGTGCAATCAATAGATGGGCACTCCTTAATTACATAAATGGTCAGATATCCCACAAGTTCTATTTGTTTGCACTGGTGGACTTTGTAGGATATCAGACTTTTCTAAAGCTATGGTGCTATAACAACTTAGCAAAAACAAAACAATAACCCTAACCAAAATTTTGGCAGCACTTTGACTGAATTGATTATTGTGAACACTAAACTCTACCCATCAAAATGATATGCTTGACCCATTGATTAGATTTGAGAACCCTAGACCGCATACATTGCACATAGCATGAAAGAGAACCTCCTATGTGGGGTAGGGTTATCCTGTTGCTTTGAAATGATCTAGGGTTTCTCTATTCACACGCATCATTCATCCTAGTGTGGGTTAGCATCCTGCCCTAAGTTTGGAAGTCACTAGAGGTTACTATATCCACTAGGTCAGTCTTGGTCAAAAGGTTACCTCAACAGGATACCGATATACCTGCCCAACCCGATGGATCAACCGGTACGTGGTATTTTTCATTCCAATGCTTGTGCTCCCACCATATTGGAGCCCATGTTCGTCTATCCACCAGAAGCCGAATAGTCATCCAAGATAATATGTGACGATCACAGGACTTAGGTGCACTAATGTATGCAATGTAATGAACATATAATTAAAAATAAAAAAACCTATCATGGAGTTTGAGTCAAGGATTCTACTATCCCCAACGGAGTTGCCAGAAATTGTAACACCCCGTAGGAGGTACCTGCGCACGTTAAACAGTTTGGACCCTCGATTGTCTTCGATCCAGTCTCACGAGTGTAATGTGAAACATAGATGACAATCTAGATTTGGCAACGTTTGGAAAATCCATTTTATTCCAAAAATATTTTCCAGAAATGGATTGTGTCATCAGATCTCAGAGTTGCCACCTAATATTTATTTTGAGAGAATTAGGAAACTTGTGACTCGTGCCAAGGCCACTGTTCATTGTAACCAATGATGCTTGGCTCAGAACCTTAGGTATGAAGGGAGAAGGTCATTAATTGAGCACCTCTGCTCACCCAATCAAAAGATTGTACTTTAGTAAATCATGAAAGGAATTTTATTAGCTTTATATGTTCATATTTCAGTTATTAATAAATCCTACAATTACTATGTGAAGCAAAACATATATAGACTGTGTCATTTAATGTGGAGCAATTTGATTTCATTGTTTTGAATGTATTTTGAATAGTGTAATCTTGAAAATCAATTTTGTTCCAAATTAAATAACACAACCCTAACCCACTGGCATGCATAGAGTTATATCAAATAAGCACATAGCTACATGGTAGGATGCTAGACATAGTAAGAAAATCACACATAGGCAGGACGCTAAAGTATAAAAACTTATATATGTACTAGCGTCCCACAAATAGGCACAAAAACAAAATTGTTAAACATGCATAATACTATATACAAGATCCTAATACAATTCACTCATGAAATGCAACTACAGATCTGACTTCTAATATATGACGTGTGCATCATCTCAAGAACATGAGGTAGCACACAAAATCACATAATAATTGATTAAATTCACATATGCAAATTTAACCAGATCTTAAGGCATAAAGCATGGATGAAAGGCATGGATGTGATGACAAGCATGAGATACTATGTATTTATAGATAGGGAAAGCAAAATAAAGAACGAGATAGAAAGATGTGGGGCAGGAAATTATTACATCGCTTTGAAATATTACAAATTCGAATTGGGAGAAGAGGAAAAATATTATGACAAAATGTATTCTCACAAACACTCACTAATTAAAATAAAAACAATGAAAATAGAAGCTGCAAGGGAGTCTCAGAGACCATCAGAGATTGTTATGTTCATCAACGGAGGCTGTTAGGTTCTGTCAAGGAGGAAACTGGCTGGCTGGCTGGCTGGCCGACCAATTAATTGGCCGGCTAGCCAATAAATCGGCCGGTCGGTCAATAACGCCAGACAGAAACCTTGTTTTGTTCCAGAAACCAAAAAAACAAATGGAAAATATGCAAGTGGCTCAACTAACCAATTCCAATTAGCTTACAACAGCTTTATAACATAAAATTGAAGTAAGAAAAGCAATACAAGAAAGCAAGTGGCTCAACTAACCAATTCCAATTAGCTTACAACAGCTTTATAACATAAAATTGAAGTAAGAAAAGCAATACAAGAAAGAAAATGGAAGAAATAGAAGAAATAGAAACGTTTGCAAAATTTACATTCTAAGGAAGGGATTTGATTTCCAAACTTCCTTTCGATTACCCTCAAGCTTATGGAAGTGTTTTCTCAATTCTCAATTTGAAAGTTTGAAATTCTAGTTAGAATGGTGTTTTTGGGTGGTTTAACAATATTTGTGGAGGGGAGTTATTCCAACTCACTTTTTTTTTCTTTTTCCAAGAACACTCACTCTCTTTTGGATTGAGGCTACTTAATTATGGCTATATCAGAATTTATGGGCTTGGTTTGATATGTTGAAAGGTGGAATGTCAGTGTGTGTTTGAAGTTTTAGCTCAAAAACTAAGTTTTTCTCTCTTTCTCTGTAACTCTCTTTTTTCTATCTTAATTCAATTCCATTCTCTTCTATCTTGATCCTCTCTATCTCTCCATATAGATTATGAATGGAATGCTCAATCAAGGAGGTAGGAGACAAGGTGGGTGACAAGGGACCATGGGTGACTAGGAGGATTGAAAATGGTGCCACCTTTTGAGAAGAAGACAATCCCCCTTTTGACAAAGGGGGCTAATGGAGGATAATGGAGGGTGTATGTGTGTACCTCGTGCATGAATCTAACAAGAAATATCTAAAATAAGCATGACCCAAACACTTTCATCAAGAATTTTGCTGAAACTGCCTTACTCCTGGGGAAATTGGCTGGCCGGCCAACTTCTTGGTTGGCTGGCCAAAATCTTGGTTTGGCCAGCCAAAACCTTGGATGCCCGGCCAAATAATTGGCCAACAGGCCAAAATATTGGCCAAGACCTAACAATTTTGCATGAAACAGGATTTTTTGATAGAATTCTCGTTCTTTCCTCCTATTTCCACACAGTTCTATTTCCACACAGTTCTTTGCTCTATTTTGTCATAAAAAGTTTCAATTTGAAGCTTAAAAGTGAGCCTTGGAACACTATGGAAATATTCAGAACAAAGCGCAGTTGAAAGAGAGTTTTGAATAGGATTCAAGCATTTGGCCAAAACAGGCTTAGGTTTGGAAATGAAGCACAAATTTCATCTTTCTTACTAAGAATTATCCGAGAAACACATTCTGGTTTTTCATCATTGGGTAATAACTTAAAAAAAAAAAGCCTAAGTCTTAGAACCAGTCAAAATGGGGTGTCTACATTACCCTTTGGCATCAAAAGCTACAAATTTGGTGAATGATCTCCTAATTGGGAAGGACCACTTCAAGTCCATAAAGTGCTTCCAAATGGTGCTTATCACTTAAGGAACCTTAATGGTTTCATATATATATATAAAATCAATGGTAAATTCTTGAAAGCATATTTTTCAACTGTTTAGGAAACTGCATACAACAAGGAATTGAAAGTTGACAATAGATAAGCGCAAGGAAAATAACACATGACATGTTGATAAGTAAGATTCTCATTCATTGGATGGAAATTGCATAAAGTCCTATAATTGGGTCCAAAATGTCTTACATTACTTGAGTTGTTCCTATAAAATAAGCTTCCTATTGTCTATAGAAGAAAGTAGCTCAAGTGACTTTGACATATCAGCCTTAAGGTCCATCAGTTTAGTACTTGAAGTCTACATCTTCTCATGGTTGGTGACCAAGGCTACTTCTACCTTTACAAGTTCTTTCTTTAGGGCTTCTTTCATTGCAAAAAGAATTTTTTGTTGAATTAAAGCCTCTGTATGCTCAGCCCTAAGGGAGACAACCCTAGTCTGTGCAGTACAAACAAGTGCTTGGTCTTAAATAAGTTGTTGTTGAGCACTCAAAGCAAGCTCTTGCTAGTGGAGATGCAAGTCCAAAGAGACCATAGCCTTTAGCAAGATGGAAGAGAGAGAAGACTGATGATGAAGTAATGATTGAAAGCATAGATGAAACCCTTGTTTGAAAGTTGGATTCTTTAAGGCCAACAAGGGTTGCCTGGAAAATCTCTTCAATAGCCTTAAACAAACTTCAACACTCAAGATTTGAGGGGACGAAGTTACCACATAAGCAAAATGGTTAGTGAAAAAGTCTTCCAGTTGAAGAGGATCATCTTTTGAGAGTAGAGATATTGGAGCAACAACAGGTAACAAAACTTGTTGGAGCTCTTGTTCAAATGTTGATAATTCAGGCTCTGATATCTCCACCACTTCATCATTATAGGTCTGAGATGCACTAGCTTCTAGTAAAACTTCAGTATGAGTGGGCTTTAATCTGGCCATGAGGGTAAGAGCTTCTGGTAAGTCTTCAGATCCACCAATATCTAAAGAGGAGACCCCGAGTACCTCAAGCTCTGGTACAAGTATATTCTCCACTGTCCTTCAAACCACAGAATCAATGGAAGAAGTAATATCAACCTGGTTAGAAGAGTCGAGGAAATATGGAGCGGTAGAGGGGGCATGAGAGGCAAGTGGAGTAGGCAATATTACATGCATAAGGGAAATTAAAGTAAGTTGCTTAGTGTCATTCACTAGAAGGTTCTCATTTGCCTTTTCCTCTTCAATGATGGTAGTTAAAATGGCCTAAAGGTCAAACAAAAGAGTAGTCCTCACTGTCTGAAGATACATCATTTTCAATTTATTTCTCATGGCTCTCCCAATACTCTTAAAATAGGCATTTAAAAACCAGCCTCAAGTGAAGGTACTTTTTCCACATCTAAAAGGGGTTTAGTAGTTTGTGCTTGGGGCTGAGTGAGAACTTGGGCTTGTTGATAAACAGAAAGGAGGGCAGAGTCTGATGACTCAGAAACTTGTAGGGTAGATGTAGACAAGGTAGAAAGAGGACTTAATGAATGGGTTTTAGGGGATAAAGTGTCAATCCTCCTCCTATTCCAAACCCGAATGGGGATGCGATCATCTTCATCATCTTTTTTTTCTATTTCTAGTTGTGAAGTAGGAGCTGGGAGTATTGTAGGAGGTTCATGGCGATTAGACTTTTGGTCAATAGATGAAGTTGCTCTTTTACTTTTTTGGCTTCTCTTGGCCACACGCTTGGCTAGAGCTTGTTGCCTACTAGTTGAAGGCTTTGGCGTTGGTCCAAGGAATATAGACAAATGTTAAATACTATAGCTTGCTCATAAGCAGTTAAGTACAAACACTATATATAGATATACATAAATGCAGTCTAAAGAACTTCAAATGATGATTACCTAGCTTGGAGGAAGTCTTGGTAGCTTTCTTAGTGAAAGTGATGGCTACTGGCATTATAGGAGCAGTATGTGTTGGAGCCGGCAATGCTGTTGGAGGAATGACAGGGGTTGTGGATCTAAACTAAGAAGCAACCTCAACAAGACCTAGGTTTATGATCATCAAGCCCAAGGGTGTGACAAACTTGGCCTCTGTGTTAGACTTTCACTAGTGTAGAAAACTAAAGTAAATTGTTGGACTGGAGTTGAAAGGAGTGAAGATTAATTTCTCTGGACTTTCTTTTAGAAGCTTAATTGATTCCCCAATTCTGAATTGAGAAGCCCTCGGATCTTTGGCATACAGTTTGGGGTTGGTAGACACATAGAAATGAATAGGAATAAGCTGAATCAACCCAAATTCTCTAGCAAATTGTTCTAGGCAATATGGCTCAACTATGCATTTATAGGCTTTAGGGTTCAAGTTTCTAACAAACAACTCTCTTGCAGCAAGGATGGACACCCAACAAGCCTTGTAAGCATCATCAGTGCATTCCTTATCTGCCAACAGATTGTGAAGCCATTGAGGACCCCTGATGGGTTTGAAGGGAAGAAAGAATTCTGGTTTTGGATCTAAGGGATGGTTAAAGAAATAATGGAAGAAATACTTAAAGGTTGAAGCTTTAAGGTTTACTCTAGAATAGAGCTCATCATAGGTGCAAGGATCCACATTTTCATGGTAAGAAATAAGAAAGGTTCAAAAATCTGAGAAATAAGCAAAAAATCATAATTGGAGGATCCAAAGTGGACCACCAAGGTTTGGATCCAGAGGACTCTCTCAGAAAGAAAAACATGCCCTATAAAGATGGCCCAGGAGAAAAGGAGCAAAAGAAATACGCTCACCCAAAGCAAGAGCTTAGGCTAAATGGATAAATTTTGTGGCGAGCTTCTGACAGGCTGTTCGCATGATGAATTTACATACCTAATATAGGATGAAATCAAAAAGTTCCCGGTATAAAACAGGACCAGTTTTCTTATTATTACTAAGGAAAGTTGAATAAGAAGGATTGTGTGATGGAAGTTTGAGTTTAGGTATGATCTTCTTGGTGTAAGCAGGGGTGAAAGTAATAAGACAAATAAATGACAAATGTCTAGGATAGTTGGGGCTATCATACTTCTTTGAAAATGAAAAAAAATTGAAGGCAGGGTTCGACTAGCATAAAGCAGCAGGGATCAGATAAGGGTCCTGGCAAATGGAATACTTAGAGAGTCAAAGGATGTCCAGAATTCTAGCTCTCGTTAATGTCTCCTTGCGAGCCTCTGTGACTTGATTATACTAAGATGTCCGGTCCTTTTTGATAATGAGCCATATTCGAAGGGCTTTGGCCCTGTCCAAAAGCTCCAGGAAAGATGACACTGGTAGAATGTATGATCTTCGAGGTGAGGGTAAAGATTCGACATTGCGGCTGGTGGAGCCTCTTTAAAAGCTAAGCCCAAACTAAAGTCCCCAATGTCTCCTTGGGGGATGAAAAGGCGAGTATCTATGGGCCTATCACGCAAATTCATTTCAAAGGTTAAGTCAAAAACCATATTTTGCAGTAAGAGAGGGATGAAGTATTTCCATAAAGGGAACAACATCAATGACTTGAGAACTAGACGCCATTGGAAGTGAGAAAGTAGGGTTTGCAGGAAACAATGTAAAGTGGAAAGTAAGTTCTAAGAGTCGAAGGGTAAGAGTGTTGTTTGGACAAACAAACATCTATTTATATGCTTCTCTCTCTTTGATGGTCAGGTCAACCCAAGTTAGTCCTGTGGTAAAACACTATAGATCTGAAAATGGCTAAGTGTTCAAAATGAGTCTTTTCACATATTGATATCTTGAGGATATCAAGAATTAAAAATAAATTTATTCAATTATCAGATTTATCAGAATTGTGGAAGTGTCTCGAAAGGCTATAGTTTTCTTTGAGTTTGCTTGAAATCTTTGGTTGAAAAGATGATTAATGTATGTAAGGTATACTCAAAATATTAATTGGTGAGGAGACAGCCAAAAGTAAAGTAGAAAACTTATGAGAATAAATGAATATGTATCTGAATGCAGGTTGATTATACCCTCGAATCATAATTTGGTTTGGAAGGATCAATGAATGCAAGATACAAGTAATAAATCATAATCTCCATTTTATTTAATTATCAAAGATTACGTGAGAATTAGCTCAATCTCATGAAACTAAGAAAATGAAAAGGTTACAAGGTCGTGGAATTTGACCTAAAACTAATCTATAACATCCCTTTCTCTATCTAATCTTTTTGCTGCTTCTTCTTTCTTAAATTGGCAATGTTGAAAGGATTGAAACTTCATAACCAATTCACGAGCTTTATTCTCAAATGCTACGTGTTCCTTCTCCTTGAATTCTAGGTATTCTTGAAAAGATGCATCATTAACAAAGTTTGGAGGGGATTGTTGGGCAAATTTAGCGAAGTCATCCTAAACTTTTCGAGCCTCACTCTTTACAGAAAGGAATGCATTGTGAGACTCTTCCAAGAGCCTCACTCCTTGAATTCTAAGTATTCTTGAAAAGATGCATCATTAACAAAGTTTGGAGGGGATTGTTGGGCAAATTTAGCAAAGTCATCCTAAACTTTTCGAGCCTCACTCTTTACAGAAAGGAATGCATTGTGAGACTCTTCCAATGTCTAAACCTCAGCCTTCGCAATCAAATGCCAATTTAAGAGCAAAAAACACTTCAACTTCAGGTATAGCTAAAGAATGTAGTGCTGAACTCCTCGTTCGGATATCACAAGCCCGCATAAAGTTCTTGTGAGGAATTTCTTCATAAAGAATTTCAAAGCGGAGTTGGCTAAAAGCAGGTAAAAATATTTTTGCCTGAAAATGTTATAGCTAGAAACTAAGCAATGGGAAGTGTACACGGGTATCACGTGGTTGTCAACAGTCTTTCGAAGCTCCAAAAACCATTGTGGATGGTAAGGCAAAGGGGTTGAAGATGGCCCCACTTGAAAGATTATAGGATATTGCTTGTCATTCACACAATCAAGCCATTATGAGGGTTTAAGGTTAGCTTCTCTGACCAACAAAGCAGGACTAAACCCATAGATAGAGAATCCATTGATGAAGGGCTGAAGTTGGCTTTGCAACCAAATGTCAATAGATAAAATGGGTCTTCTAACCTGTGATTTTCAGAGCAGGGTCTATATGGGTATGTGCCTAGGGGGCAACTTGGTGGTTAAGGCCAGGCTCGTGCTCAAAGAAGAGATGGCCATGCAATCCAGCCATCAATTGTTGTAAGTTGTGGAAGATGAGGGATTTCCCAATAAGAAGATACAGGTTCTGGCTTTGAAGCATTGAGAGGAAGTTTAGGAGCATGGTGTGCATTAGTTATGGAATCCTTTGGAGCAGGGACAATAAGAGAAGCATCGGTTAGGCTAAAAGCTTTGAGACAGAGGTTCAGGTCCATAGAAGGAGGATATTTGAATCCAATGGTAGCATGGGCATTGGCAGGCCTCACGTTGTTTTCAACTTTATCATATTGATCAAAAGCGTCTATGTTCAAACTAGTTAGATCTTCAAAATTTCAAAATACAAATGGTTTGGAGCTAATGGGTCTTATTTCTTAGTTCGAGCCTTATTAAATATAAAAACCCAAGAGCGCAAGCCAAAAGATCGTAGAGGTAGTTGATCGTAAAGGCTACATTGAAGGAGTGGTGATCGTGGGAGAAGAGCAACCGCCAAAAGTTATGTTCACTAGTGTAACAATTATGCTTACAGTAGTGCGAGGGATATTGTTGGCGCCACATTTAAACCATCCAATGCGAAGACGAGACGTGGAAAGCAAAGGGTATTTAGATACTGAAGTGTCCCACCTTCAAAAGTGCCCACATGACTTACGAATGCAAGTCTTTAACTAGAAAATATGATGAGCAACATGTAAGAGGCATGTGAAGAAGGAGTTAACGAGGAGTAATTGCTAGCAGTTACACATGTAAGAAAGAAAGATTGTGACCCTAAGAAGTGAAAAGGAATGAGATCATGGCAAAAAACATCAATCTAACTATTTCAAAGGCACCAAGAGAAGGCTATAAACAGATAGAAGTAAAGATTGAAGAGACTCTCGACCAAATCCAGATTATACGTCTTTGTTAATTTCATTTATCTTTAAATTTTTGCACTGTACTTTTATGCACTACATTTACATTTCATAGGAATAGATGAGCCTTCAAAGTTGCCCTTACTAAAGGTAACATTTTGTAGTTGTTTAGTCAATTAATCAATTGCAAATTTTGCCCAGTCTCTCCCTTCCATTCTCTTATGAATTTCAGTTAAAGTTTAGGTTTATTTTTTAAACACAACATAGTAAAGTCCTCTTCATTAAAGCTAAGAGAATCTTAACATAATCACTTGATAAAATTGGTATTTTATTATTTGTAAGGACTTTTTAAATCCTTCCTGGTATGCTTGAACTACATTTCTAACCTTCAAAGTGTCAAAAATAGCCAACAAAGACATAGGATAACAAGTGTTTGTCTGTAGACTATCGAATTAATAATACTATAGATAGTATTAATATAGAAAATTAATATTTTTTAATTTTTAGTATTTTTTAATTATTATAATTTTTTTTGTTTTAAAAAAATATAAATTTTACTTAAAAATTATTTAAAAATTCACTACTCTCACTCAATTTCTAATCCCAATCCCCCGTCCCCCTCCCCCATGAAATTGGTAATCCTACCAGTGGGGGGAATTACTAGCCCAAGGGGATAGTTAATCCCCTCACTCGTGTTCCTAACCAAACATTTTTTAGATAAGTCGCACGGATTATTAGTTCAATCTCCCTCCTTAAAAAGCCAAACAAAACATGACCTAAAAATTCTTACCTAGTGGAATGTATAATTTGCTATCACATGCCTATAGTTACATTTAAAGATACTTTAACACGCTTAAGCGAGTATTTTTGTTGAATTGTTTTAGGTTTTTGTTTTGGTGTTTGTGTGTTGAGAAAACTTAATTTTTATTGTTTTTGACATTTGTATGGTGGAAAACATTGGTGGGTAATCATGGTGAAAACCCATCAATGGGGGATTTGGTGATAGACCCCTCACTGTCTAATTTGTCTTTCAAAATGACAAAAGTTATATAGGTACTTTCAAAACCCCATAATATTTTAAAACTTGTTTCTTTTACTATACTATCCTTATATCTATCAGCTCTCCTATTAAGTCATCCCCACAGTGTATTTTAGAGTAAAATTTTACTTTGATTCAGAGTAAAATTTTACTCTGAAAGTATAATTTTATTTTGAATCAGAGTAAAATTTACTATGATTCAAAGTAAAAATTTTATATCGTTAAGCAAATCAACATGCTTTTAACCAAAATAAAATTTTACTGTTACAAAAAATAAAATACGTACTAAATGAACAAACTAAAGTCAAATTTTACTCTTAGATCTATTAACAAATAAAAACAAAAACAAAAAGAAAAAGCCAATTGGAAACAAAAATCAATCTCTTTCTCTCTCTCTCTCTCTCTCTCTCTCTCTTTGGGAGAGTGGTCATCTGAGAGCGAGTCTATTGTCTATGGGAAGAGAATGTAAGAGAAGCTTCGAAGAATGTGTCATTAGGTCCATGGCGAATAACAAAGGTGAGGAGGAGAGATAGTAGGTTCTTCACGAGGGCAGTGGGTGATGTTAGCCGCTCTCGTAGTCGTCGGCCATGGTGGCGAAGAGGCCTGCGAGGTCATTAGTGTCGGTTTTGCCACCAAATCTGGTCACTTTGACCAGATCTTTGAAACCCTAGCCATGGCATCATCGTCTATGTATAAGCAATAGTTGTATCAAACGAAGCTTGAGAGATTGAGATGGTGATTAGGAAAGATTTAGTTGAGGATATAATAGTCTGATAAAATATCTAAATAATAAATTTTGTCCTTTATACAAGACTTTATAATTATGAGGGGATTTTAAAAGTATAATTTTTTTCTTGGTCCTTTTAACAATAAAAGGAAGGTAAGGGGGGTTTATAGTCAAATTTTCCAAGACCCCATGATTCTTGTATTGCCTCAATTAAGAAGACTTAGAATCTCTATAGAGTTTTTAATGTCAAAAAGAGAAGTAAATAGAGGGAAATGAACACCAAAAAATATACTCATAATTTCATTGGATTGAACAAATAAAAGTATGAAAACAAGTTTGAAAATATGAAATTAAGTTACAAAATAAATGTAAACACAATCTAATGCCTCAGTTGGGAAGTAATAGTTTTAGTCTAAAAGTACAAAAGTTACTAAAAAAATTAAAAAGTCTATAACTTATACCAAAAGTCAAAGATTTCCCTTTTTCTCTACTTTTTACACATCTTTTCATAAAAAATCAAAATATTATTCTAAACATACAAGTTTTTTTTTTTTCCTTCATATTTTAGCCAAAAAAAGTAAAAAGTTACCAAAATAGTATGTTCTCAAATAAGGCCTAAGTCTCAAAACAATGCTTATGAATGCCAAAAACCATTAATTTGAGACAGATGCCATGAAAAATTAAGAAACTAAGGCAAAATCTATGGCAAAGATACCTTTTAAGTTTACTCCTAAGTTGAATTAGAGTTAAACTAAGGATAAACAACACGGGACTATGTACTAAGTTGTGTTGAATATTGATTGATTAGGGTTTGCTCCATCTTCATTTCTTGTATTTATAGATGCTAAAACCTCTTGAAAATTATGACTGCCTCTTAGAAATCAGCAACAACCTCTTAAAAATCTCTCATGATCTTCTAAAAGTGGGGTGCTGGATTGTCTCTTGAGCTAACGCTTGTCCCAATCTCCTCAATCTTCTTAGTAGGTGGTTGGGTAGCTCCCCATGAATGAGGTTGATCAGATCCTCCTAAAAACATGAAGTATTGGATGGTGAGTGGGGATTCTGATTGGCTACCACCTGGCCTTGCTTGGTCAACGCACACCTCCTTCGTTGCACATTTTTGAAATGGGACCATTGGATTACCTCTGGTAGTGGATGAGATACCCATTAGATCAAAGCCACGTGCCTTCTTGCTTTAACTGTTTGAACCTCAACAATATCCAAATAAATTAAAATATTTAATATATATATATTAATATATAAATATATAGGCTGATATATCCATTAAGAGAGAGGGATAAGGAAGCACGTAATTGTGTCCCCTTTTTATAGGGATTGAGCATAATCTTCTCATCATTGCCAACTCTTCCCAATTCTGCCACCATTCATACCTGCTAAAATCACCCAGCTTTCATCACCACTACACAAGTTGCACCCAATCATCGTCCTATCATTCTAGGTACAAAAAATATGTAATATAACTACAATGCTCCGTATTAAACACTATGGTTAGAAAATGGTTTTGCAGAATCAATTTTCGGTCAACATTGAACCAAAATTTAGGTGAGTCTCCCACGTCATTCACTTCCATAAGTAGGTGAACATTGAACTGTAATTTGCTCCAAATCGTTAAGAAGCGAAAGAGAAATTAAAATTTTGGTTGAAGAGTGGTAACTAAGTTTGAAAAGTTTTGTCCTACATTGATTTTCTATCAAAAACTTGATTGGATTTATTTAGAACACCCATGGACTTGTGGTTGGCCCCAATGAGTGTCCAAGTTTTGTAAAAGATTAGGACTTACCCAATAGTGGGTTTAAACCACACTTGTGTTTTTTTGCCCCAACTTGAACTGGGCCCGCTGCTATTGTTGGTTGGCCCAAGAGCATATTTTCTTTTGGAGAACTTACCAATAAGTCCTATATACAAAGTTCAAAATCGATCTAATTCTCAAAACACTTGTATCAATTAGTCCTATATATTTTTAATTATTACCAAAAAAATTTTTTTTTTTTTTTTTTAATTTACAGACACTGTTACATCCTACTAGCATCAGACTTCCGTCAAACGGTCACTGGAGACTCATCGAAATGTTCAACAACACCGGGAAGTCGCCGGAGTATTGCCGGAAGTTCACCGGAGTGTTAAGAACGTTAATGGAAGTAGCCGGAATGTTCAGAACATTCACTAGACGTTAAGAACATCACTGGAGACTCACCAGAATGTCTAAAATATTGCCGGAAAAAAAAAAGAATAAATAGAGAAATTAAAGAGAAAAAACATAGCAAAATGTGCTAAATATTGATAAACTAAAAGAAAAAAAAAATAGAACGACAAAAAACAGCAATAATAAGAAAAACATATGCTATTTTTCAATTTTTGTAAGATTTAAACAAACAATCTCCAATATTGATCAAATTGAAAGTAAGTTTTGAAACTGTAAAATGTTACAGTTTCAAAATAAAAATCTATTAAGCATTTATCGTTATTAATCAAACTGAAAAACATGTTATGAAACTGCAAATTTTACAGTTTTATACCATGATTCATTCCGGCAACAAAAAAAATTTGAAACTGTAATATTTTACAGTTTTAAACCATGATTCATTTCAGTACCAAAAAAATTTGAAACTGCAAAATTTTACAGTTTTCACCGCCTGTAACTAAAACTCGAAAATAACTTATTCAGAACTTGAAAATTTTCTCCATTAGAACATAAAAAGAGAAGTGTATAGTAGAGAAAATGTAGAAAAAAATAAGAGATCGAAGGAGAAAGGCGGATATAAAGAGAGGATTGTACACCGGCAACTATTTTTTTGTTTAGATTTAGCCAAATCTGATGTAGATCTACTCCAGATATAAGTAGATCTACATCAGATCTAAGTAGATCAACCATGATTCATTCCAGCACCAAAAAAAAATTGAAACTGCAAAATTTACAATTTTCACAGCCTATAACTAATACTCGAAAGCAACTTATTCAGAATTTGAAATTTTTTTCCATTAAAACAGAAAAATAGACTTGTGTAACAGAGAAAATGTAGAAAAATCGAGAAATCGAAAGAAAGAATAGATATAGAAAGAATATTGTACTCCGACAACTATTTTGGTTTAGATCTAGTCGGATCTCATGTAGATCTACTCATCAGATTTGAGTAAATATACTCATCTTCTTCGCCGTTGATGGTGATGAAGTCACGAGTTGATTTCGATGGTTGGTGGTTGCTGGTGAATTCCGATCAATAGTGGTCGTCGGTCACCGGTAACTATATATTAGAAAGAGAAAGAGAATAAGAAACGGTCGTCGTCCATGACAAAGAAGATGAGAGGAAAATGCAAAAAAAAAAGAAAGAGAGGAAAACGTAAAGAGTGAGGCAAAAAGCAGAGAGAGAGAGAGAAAAGAAAAGTAGGACTTTTTGGTCTACTCAAAGAGTTGTTGGATTAAATAGTGTACACATATTTTAAATAGGACTTGTGGGTAATTTTTCCTTTCTTTTTTTGGATGAAATTTATTAATTTTAACAAATATTCTAAAAAAATCGTGTTTGGTTATTACCCTTTGTTTGTGACTGCTCTATTGCAGCTCTTCACCACCAAAACGCTTATATAAAATCAATTAAGGAAAGCAATAACGGTATTGGTTTTGTTTTCTATTTACAGTAATCCGAAAGAAATAAATCAGTATTTTACACAACCACAATTTTATAAAACTGTTTTAACTGGAAAAATTGAAATTTGTATTACAGAAAACATATGTTTTATGAAGTTTTTATCTTTGACCTTCTTTTTTTTTTTTTAATCTTGGTTTAAAAAATCAAATTGTATTATTTTAGTTATACAGAATTTGATTATGGGTTGAGCACTTACTTGTTAATCATAATATCCATGCCTTCGCATGGTATGTAACTCATCAAAATGGGTGGTAGCAATTGGACCCCAATAATTCACAACATAACCGTAATGATTCATAGCTTTTACTTTTAAGTGCCAACCATAAATTCACTCATGTATAATTTTTATCACAAAAAATATAACTAAAATCTCAAAATAAGTTAATATTTCTTACCGTATGTTCTTTTAAAGTTCATATTATAAATTACCTATTTTTATTGCCTTTTGTGTGAATGTCGAAAAGTGCTTTAAGGTTGTGTTTGATTTATGAATATATGTAGAGATTTAAAAAGGAAAAGGAAAAAAGTATTCAAAATGTAATTATATTTTATTCGCATTTTATCTACCTTGCTTTTTTTTCTTTCTAAATTTTTATCCAAATTCATAGCATGTTTGATCGGATGGATTAGAGTATGAGATTGAGATTATTAATCCGTGGGGCCAATTATCCTATGTTTGGTTTAACATTTTGGTTTAGGATTATTAATCCAATAAATAATTAATCCAATATATTTGTAGGATTATTAGTAATGGGATAGGGGTGGGATTATTAATCTAATGAATAATTTATCCTATTAATCTAATTGGATAGTAAATACCATACTAATTTGATAAGATTACTAATAGCTCATTATTAATCTTGTGAATCAAACATGGTCACAGGGAAGTTGTTAGTTTGAATGTCCATTATAAAGTCAATTCTACGTTTGTCATCCCATTGTCGAATTATGAAAATGAAAAGTTTGACATTTTGAATTTTTTTTCTAATTTTTTATTATGACAAGTGAGAACAAATGAAGTTGATGTCTCACTAGTGTTTCCTAAACCATTTATATATATTTTTACAATATATAAAAATACCCGACAAAAAACTCATAATAAAGATAGTGCTTTCGTTTTCCAAATGCTACAAAGCCTCATGCATTTGATGTCAAAACGCATTATGCACAGGTTGTTTTTCTCTATCTTTGGAAGTTAAAGTTGATTTTTTTATCAATAGAGCTTGTCTCCCATTCATATTTATTAAGTAAACTCATGAGAAAGAAAAAGAGTAAATTAATATTATTATTATTTTTTATATTTGTCTTAAAAGTGAATAATTAATTTTTAAAATCATTCTTACTTACTGTTATTTCGAAGAAAAAAATATAAAAAAAATATAGCAACGATTATTAGATTATTATTATTATTTTTTTCATGTATAATTTATACATGAGCTCTTATAAAATGAATAAATAAGATCATCAAAATAGAGCCTGCGATGAGTCCTATAGATACAACTAGATTGTCCAGTCCACAAATGTAGACTAAACATGAGCTTTTTTTTTCTTTTTTTTATTTTTATTTTTATTTGAGAATATTCTTTCTAAATTCAAAAATATGAAATTGAAACTGAAATAATAATTTTTTCACTAGGAATTTTTTATTACTATAATGATTATTTATGTGTGGGTTAAAATCTATACCAAATCGAGACTGAGAGAAACACCTCCTGCTTGAGGTTGAGAACTAATACTGAATTGTAGAGATGATTACACTGCGATCTATACTTGCAAATATGAAATTAATACGTGCCCGGTCATGTCTCTCTCAGAATACTCAATAACACAACCGCTTAAAGTTATAACAGTAATTACTAGAATATACTACATATATTAATAGTATTTATTTAGAGTAATTAGTAAATCAAACCAAACCAAACTAAGTCTTAAATCTCATCAAAAGAGATCGATCATATGAATATTTGTTTCTCTATTTGGCTCTATCAACAGTCATTTGATTAGTCAAATTAAGGAGAGTCATATCTGTATTTACTATATTTGTCTACGTCAATCTAAGTCTATCCCTTGTCCTAATACTTTCATATCGTCACTGTATTGCATCTCTTCATTACTGCATTTGTTAGTCTTCGTTATACATGACTAAACCATCTCAATCTATTCTCTCTCAACTTATCTTCTATCGATACTACTCTCATCCATTCATGAATATACTCATTCCTAACTCTGAATTTTCTAGTCTTGCTACACATCCACATTAACATTCTTATCTCAGTAAGACCCATCTTATCTATATATTGTTTCTTAATTACCCAACATTCCTTCTCATACAACAGTGTTGGTTTAATAGCTGTTCTATAGAATTTTCCGTTTAGTCTAGTGGGTACTTGTTTATCACATAGTTACCCAGACACACTACTGTACTTAAGTCACCCCGTCTTAATTCTATGGATCACATCCGCTCTAATCTCCCTAGCTGGTGCGATAATCAATCATAAATAATGAAAATGTTCACTCTTAGGTAGTACTTGGTTCTCAATCTTCACTTCTCCTTTATTTCCATTGTTATTGTTACTAAAATTACACTCTACATATTTTGTCTTAGTTCTGCTTATTCTAAATCTTTTAGATTCAAGTACTTCTCTCCAAATCTCTAACTTAGTGTTAACTCTGTCTCTCGTCTCATCTACTAACACGATATCTTCTGTAGAAAGCATATACCATGGCATATCATCCTGAATATTTTTCATCAACTCATTCATAACTAAAACAAAAAGATAAGGACGCAATGTTGATCCTTGGTGTAACCCCACAATTATTGAAAATTCACTTGTCTCCCTAGCAAACGATCTGATAATGGTTACCACAACTTCATACATATCTCTAATCACATTAATGTAACCTTTTGTCACCCCTTTCTTTTCTAACACCCACCAAATTATATCCTGAGGCACTCTATCACATGCTTTCTCAAGATCAATAAAAACTATATGAATGTCTCTTTTATTTTTCTTATACTTTTCTGTTACTCTCTTCAAAAAATATATCGCTTCTATTGTTGACCTACCAGGCATAAATCAAAATTGATTCTTTGACGCATCTGTTATATCTCGCAATCAACGTTCTATCACTTGCTCCCACACTTTTATTATATGACACATCAACTTGATTCTGCTATAATTGTTGTAATTCTGGACATCTCCTTTATTCTTATAGATTAGCACTAAAATACTCTTCTTCCACTCCTTTGATATTTTTGTAGTCAACAAAATCTTGCTAAATAACTTAGTCAATCAAGCAACCCTCTTCTTACCCAATCATTTCCAAACCTCAATAGGGATATCATCGGATCCTAAAGTCTTATTCAATTTCATCTTCTTAAGTGCAATCTCCACTTCAAAGTTCCTAATCCTGTGATAGAACCTATAGTCTTGGTTTTTTTTATTACTAGCTACTTCCTTCCTTTTTGACCTTCCTCCATGTTCCTCATTTAAAAATTTCACAAAATTGATCTTCCACCTTTCCTTAATCTCTTCATCTTTCACCAAAACCTTAGAGTCTTTACTCTTGATGCACTTAACCTGATTAAAATATCTTATTTTTCTCTTTCTTATCTTAGCAAGTTTATATATTCTCTTTTCTTCTTCATTACTATCTAGTCTAGTATATAGGTCATCATAGGCTTTTAACTTAGCCTCCCTCACTACTTTTTTGACCTCCTTATTAGCCAATCTGTAGTTCTTAAGGTTTTCCTCAATGCTATCATTCTGTCACTTTTTAAGCACTCTTTTTTTGTCTATACTACTGCTTAAACCTCCTCCCTCCACCACCAAGTTTCCTTAGAGTTTGGTCCATTTCCTTTCAACTCTCTAAGGACTTTCCTTGAGATTGTCCTCATACAACTGGCCATCGAGTTCCACGTAGTGTTAATATCATCTTCCAAGTCCCAAGCACCTTATTTATCCATTGTATTCTTAAATATTTCTAGTTTATTCCCTTTTAGGTCTCACCATCTCGTCCTACGACACCCACTATCCTTCCTAGCTTGGTATTGCCCTTTAAAGCACAAATCTACCAGAATCCTATTTTGAGATGTCAGGCTTTCTACAGGAATCACCTTACAGTCGTTGCATTTTATACGGTCCACTTTTCTTACTAGAAAGTAATCTTTTTGGCTCCTAATTGACCCACTCTTAAAGATTATCAAATTCTTCTCTCTTTTTATATATAGTATTGGCCACTGCTAGGTTAGAAGCCAATGCAAAATTTAAAATATTCTCTCCAACCTCATTTCTATCACCAAAACCATACCTACCATGCACCCTCTTATAACCTAGTTTATCTATTCCTACATAACCGTTAAAATCTTCACTTATAACTAGGTTCTCTCTTACAAGGTATCTCTTGTAATACTTCATCCATTTGGTACAAAAAAATTGCTCTTAGTCAGATCATCTAATCCTACTTAGGGGGTGATATGCACTAATAACGTTCATTATATTTTCTCCAATAACTAGTTTAACGAACATAATCTTATTACGTTTCTTAATGACCACAATTATATTTTTCTGCAAGACCTTTGAAAACTATTATTCCTACCACATTTCTATGTCTATCCTTACTATTATAATATAATTTAAAACCGGTATCCTCTATTTCCTTAACTTTCTCAGCCGTCCACTTAGTTTCTTGTACGCAAACTATATTAACTTTCCTCTTGATCATGACATCTACCAATTCCATAGTCTTATCAATTAAAATTCCTACATTCCATGTGGCTACCCTAAACCTATAGTCTTGGACTAGTTTCTTCATCTGTGCTCTTCCAGAAAAGTGCAAAAATCTTTGCCCATTTTTCACCGCACCTAGGTGTTGATGAGGCTTGTCATGCCCCAAACCCGCCCCCAAAAGTTTGGGCATGACCTATTCAGAAACGAACATGTAACCTGGTAACATAACATACGGGGCCTTATCGGAAGCACGAAAAAAATGGAAATAATGAAACAAATAAACTCCATTGAGCTACTTCTACATGCCAGGATCTCATTCATCACATGCATTATAGTGGATAGATAAAGTTCCAACTATAGCCTGGAGCATATACATACACATTTACAATGCCAACCCCATGATTGGGCGTATACCAAAAAATGAACATGAAAGTATATACAACAACCTTAGAGGGACACCCATAAGCAAGTCAACATCTTAACAACTTGACAAAATAAATGGCTTATACAGTGCCTGGACATACGAAGGTTGACAAAAGAAAGCGGACATCTTGGCTAGGACTGACCACCTGGTTGGTGACCTACAGAAACAGACATAATAGAGAGTGAGCCGGGCTCAGTGAATAGTAATACATAAATAAAATGATGCTTAACTTGAAACATAATACATGTCAATGTAATAGTCTGATTCTGTGCTAAGTACATAACGGCCTTAGGCCCAATCTTGCAACATAAACTTGATGGCTATAAGCCCTTGAAATGTGGTGGCACGAGGCCCTTGAAACATTGGCATAAAGCCCTTGAAACTTGTTTGACCTTGTAGTATATTCAAACTTGCAACATATACTTAAAACATACATGATCATACTTGAACTTGTAACATACTGGAAACATGCTTGAAACATACTTGAACATCATTCATTAATTCAAACGAAACATATTATAACTAGAGCGCTTCTTGTTGTATCATGTCATTTTCGTACGCTTAAAAATAAGAGACTAATTCACATTCTCATGAGAGTCACATAATAATGCTAAACTTTGCACTTATATCGTAGATTCTGAATAACTTCCAATTCATAAGCAACATAGCAAAATAACTTCAAATTCATATGGATACACATGGCTACTCTTATATTTACTCAGAATCTATTCTTCAAGAATGAACATAAATTCTTTTGGGTAAATGACTTAATTCACGTGCTCTATTAATCAATAGTATACACCGTTGTTTAATCGTTCTTATATGTTAACATAGTTGCCTTGCCTTGTAATTAATAGAGTCCTAATGGTAACCGTTACATCATTCCCACGAGTTGACATAATTAACGTAAAGTTAATAGGACAAAGTAAGCACATTTTCATTAGATTACAGATGACTTTATCGGTTTCACAATTCCACAGTTCGGCCCTTGGCCTGAGGGGTTCACACATTCACGATAGCCTTTAGGTTTCATAGATTCACAACTTATCATATCGGCCTTCGGCCCTTTGAATTCACAAGTTCACAAGTTTGGCCCTTGGCCTCATAGCTTCATAATTTCACAAATGGCCCCTGGCCACATAAATTCACAAGTCGGCCCTCGGCCTCATAAATTCACAATTCACAATTCGGAAATTCATACTTCACAAATGGCCCTCGGCCACGTCGTTTCATATTTTACAAGTTGGTGATCCATACTTCACAAATTCGATATGCATATTTCACAAATCCTTTTTGATGTTTCCATAATTTCACAATGTTCCTCATATAGCATACACCTTTGACGTTACCATAATTTCACAATATTTACGTAGCATACATAACATACATGTCAACATAATTCTTATGACGAAGATCATAACATCAATAACAATAATCATTAACAATTAAAGATACATCGACGTACTACTACTCATAGTGCTACAACAGAATGCTTGGCCCTCCTGAAGTGTGCCCTGTACACATATATAACTTAGTCATTAGTTCTTTTTCCTTCCTTCATTATTCTTCACAAGCCTACCATTATCCATCCATTATACCACAATTTCCTCCATCTCAATATATCTATATATAGAAATAGAAGATTACCATTCTTGCAAACACAATATGGAATTTATAATCAATCACTTCGATTTCAAGATAGAAAGGAATTGTATGGACATCTTTCACATATTTCCAAAAATAAATCACTCTCTTGATTTTAATAACTAAGCAAGCCCACAAGTATTTAGCAAAATAATTTGGGATTAACCCATTTTGGAAAACTCCACATTTTAGGTCACAAAAATCAAAGTCAACATAGTCAATACCATCTCACATAATACTACAATTCAACATAAGCAACATGATTCAACTCAACATCATTAAATATAATTCAACATAATTCAAGAGAAATTCTTAAATTCCATTTCAACATTCCAAAACCAAGTTCATATCATTCATACCATTAATAGATTATTTCCCCAATTTTCCCTTCACATGCTAGCATGAATTCCAATATTCATAACAAAGTTCATTCGCAAATTTTAAACATAATCTTCAAACATTTCCAAATTCTAATTAAACTTGAACACATATAATTCAATACCTCAATTTCATTATGCTACTTTCAATTTGGGCCAAATCATTGGGTATCATCATTAATCAACCTAGGGTTTCTTTGAAGGAATTCTTTTGTGCCTTCTTTAAAGCACAAGAAGAACAACTTTTATTGGAAAGAGAAAAAAAAATAATGGCTGGAAAGTTGCTGGAAATTTTCTGGAAAAAAAAAAATCTACTGGGAGAAACAAAATCTGCAGGAAAAAAAGGGGCTGCAGGAAAAAATATATGAATAGGTGTTATATAAAGCAAAAATTCTTGCTTAAGAAAGGAGGTAGTGTTCTCTTAAAATACTTCAAAGAAGCAAGAGTTTAGGTAGAATTGCAAGAAATGGTCCAAAAATCCCGTTTTTAGAGTTGCTGTCCCGCATAGACCGCACGTGCGGCGCTATTCCCCGCACGTGCGGCTCTGCTTCCAACACAGATGTGAAAACTTCAAACGGGTGTAACTCTCTCATCGGGACTCCGTTCTAGGTCGTTCTTGTGTCCAAATCGAAGCCCCGGAAATAAGCTTTCCAATGGTTCTAACCTCACATTCAAATTCAAAGTGTGGAAAAAGAAAAGGACAAATGAATGACGGCTGATCGTAGATTAACTATTCGAATTAAATTCGTTGGTCCAATCTTACTTTACCATCATACCACCACCTCAAACAATAACCCAAAATAAGGTAAGAACATTCCAAATACACTATTAAGAATGTCAAAAATGAGCCCATGCTCCAGCGGAGGGTAAAAAAAATTTCAAGCCGATACAATAAAGGTCGCCATAACTTAGCAGATAATTCTTTAATTCCGATAGATATAGTTGAATTAAAACACATTAACCCCTAATTAAATAAGGATGACTTTCTATACGCATTTTGGGGTTATTACAAGGCGCCCCTTGCTCACTTTTCGAAACCCGGAGTTAGGCACAATGCATCACTTAAGGGAAATGACCTAGCATTTAATCGATTCAAAATAGGATTCATTTTCATAAAGGATCCATGCAGCTTTTCTACGTGTTGGTTGTTGGCTACCTAACACACAACCCTCCTCATTTTCCCGGGCTTGGGATCGGTAGAGTAATTATTGAAAAAAAACAAAAACAAAAACAAAAACAAAAACAAAAACAAAAACAAAATTTGACTCTTATAACAAATTAAATCTTGAATTTTTAATTTTGTTAATTTAAATTCTATTCTTTTAATTTATTTGCAATCTAAACTATCAACTTATTTTCGTTAAACAAAACCAATGGAAATTTGGTAATTTACTCATTAAGCGCAATGCAGGTGTATATCAAATATCTAAAATATCATTTTCATTGAGTTTAATGATTAAAATTCTATTTTTCTTGTCAGTTTTACTTAATGGAAATAGGATGTTTGTTTAGATTGAAAATAAATAAAAAATTTAGAATTCAAATTGACAAAATTAAAAATTTAGAATTTGTTTTGTTATAGGGGTTAAACCTTAGGATTTTTTTTTTTATTTGTTTGTAATTTTCCCTATTTACTTTTTGAAAAATTAGTGATAAATTCACTTTTATGGGTGTAGGAAAATCAGAAATATACAACAGAAATAAATAAATGGATTTGGGCATATTTTAGCTTCTGAAATATGTATTTATATTTTCTATGTATTATTTAACTATAGAAAATCTCAAAAAATTATAGAAAATTCCAAAAAAATTCTGAAATTTATTTGCTTTCATTTAGCATATTTGAAATGTTAGAAACAACATGATTAATTTTTTTTTATATGGTAGAACTCATGTTGTTTTCTCCAAAGCATGATTAATATTAATCAAAGTTTCATGATAAAACATTGGCTATCATTTTCTGGTTGTATTAGCATAATGAGATACTCATACATGAATCTTTCAATCATGCTTATTATGTACTGGAGGATTATTCTTTTGATAAACCTTTTTTTTTTGTTTTTAAATTTTTTTTATGTATTAAATTAAATTGAATCTTTGATAAAAATCACTAGAGGCACTGGAGATGATTAATGCGACATGTGCATTTTTTATAAAAAATTTAATTTGCATTTATGCGGCAAACTTATTCTGTATTGTGCTAAAATTTTATCCCATGCGCATTTATCTCTAGATGTAATTAACTATGGAAACAAAAGGTATTGTAACTAATTTGACTAAGGGAGAAAAGCTAGATGGTGGTAACTAGGACATATGGTGCCATAAGATCCAATATCTCCTAAATGAGCAAAGCAAGTGATGGCTGAGCTTGAGCAAGACACTACAACTTAACATCGTTGTGATCTTGGGACCTGTAAAAAATGGCGCAACAAAGATCTATGCTCATGCTTTATGATGTTAAGTAGCATGCATATCTACTTGATAGTAGAGTTTGAAGACTCCGACTGCTTTTGAAATATGAGAGGCTCTCAAATAGAAATTCCATATCACCTCTTTGGCTAAGTTGCCCAGGTTGACCATGAAATTTGATTCCTATAAGAAAAAGGCGCATCATTCAATGAAACAACATTTGAGGGTAACGTCAACTATGATACGCGAGATGGCCGCAACATGTCATAATCTAACACAAGAGCAGCAAGTTCAGGCAGTGATTTGCTCCCTTCCTTATTCTTGGAAAGAATTGAAATGTCATATGATGCACAATGAAAATGTTAAAATATTTGAGGACATATGAGCACCCAGAGATGGCTAAATCTGATGGTACTACTTGTGTTGTTGAGTCTAATTCATGCCAGGCATTTGGCCCCAGGTGCAGAGGGGCTAGGCGTGCTCCCAAAAAGAAATATGGGGTTGACTTTGGGCCAAAGCGTGCTAGCCATTTCAAGCGCAAAAGAAGTAAGAGGTCTGGCAAGAAAACTAAGACTAACACGGCGTGCTTTAACTATAAGAAGGATGGACACTTCGCTCGAGATTGCCTTGAGCAGAAGAAGGTATTCCCTAACTTATTTTCTCTCGCTTTGACTGTTATGTTTCTAGTCAAGTTTTTATTCCTCACTCTCCTCATTTGTGAGTTGTAGACTCAAGAGCAGCCTGCCACATAGCGAGGGACAAGGATGTGTTCATTGAGTATCATCAAGTTCCAGTTGGTAGTAAAAAAGTATACATGGGGAATGAATCTAGTGTGGAAGTGATTGGGATTGGCACTTACAAGGTGAAAATGCGATGTAGGCACACTATGTATTTTCATAACGTACTCTATGCTTCGGAGATTTGAAGAAACTTATTATCAGTTATTAACATGATAAGTCTTGGTTTTAATTTTCAATTTGATAGTGGACAAGTTAGCATTTATTTGGGTGCAATTTGTCATAGTAGTGGTTTTATTTTAGATGTTTTATTTTAGATGGTTTTTTTTTTTTTTTTGTTTCTGTTCTGGATGTTAATAATTCTAGTTTGAATAATGTCAATGACTCTATTTCATATATTATGTCTATTTGTGATATTGATAATGATTCTACAACATGGCAGGCTAGATTAGACCACAATGGGAAAGACAGAATGATCATGTTAACTAGAGAAGGTCTTTTAGACCCACTCACTAGGGTCAATTTGCCCACTTGTTAGCATTGCCTTACTGGCAAGGTAACCAGAAAACCATTCAGAAAAGCGAAAAGGGCATATTTTCCATTACAACTAATTCATTTTGACATATGCAGACCAATGAATGCTAAGGAAAGACATGAAGCTACTTACTTTATCACATTCATAGATGATTGTAAGCGTTTTGATTATGTCTATTTAATCTCCCATAAGTCAGAAGCATTGGATTGTTTTCAACGTTATGTTTTAGAGGTTGAGAATCAATTAAACAAAACCATTAAGACTTTAAGGACAAACCGAGGTCACGAATATCATCTGAGCTATTAAAAAAGCTTTGTGAAGAGAAAGGGATAATTAGACAGTTGACAATTCTTGGCACTCCACAACAAAATGGTGTAGTAGAGAAAAAGAATTGAATACTGCTTGATATGGATAGGTCGATGATGGCGCAAGCTAACCTTCTCATTTCTTAATGGAGAGATGCTTTGTTAACTGCTGCCAACATCGTTAATCATGTGTCTTTCAAATTAGTTCCTTCCACCCCTTATGAACTATGGATTGACAAAAAGCCTAATTTGGACAATTTGTAGCAATAGGGGTTTAGCAGCTTTCATACATAACACTTCTCACAACTATGGGAAGTTAGGCCCTAGAGGGAAGAAGTGTATCTTCATTCACTATTCTGAGCATACTAAGGGCAGTGTATTCATTGGAGAGCATCTGGATGAAAGTGTGACTGAAATTTAGTAGCGTGATGTAGATTTCCTAGAAGAGGATTTTCTTGTAGATGTTGATCTTTACAAGATAGAGCAACAAAAATATGGCATGCCAAGTAGCTTAGTTGAGAATGAGAAGGAAATCTCTCAAGCTCCAAGGGACAGTGCGAGCGACGTGTCTATTGATGGAGTAGGTCCAGCAGATGTAGATTCTTAAAAACCTCAACGTCATAGAAGCGAGCGTGGATCCATTCCTCGTTGTCATTTTGAGATTGACAGGGAAACATTTATGATTTCTCCATGTGACATTGTTGAGTCAAAAACAGTAATAGAGGCTCTAGCATCTCCTACTATTAATGAGCGGAAAGTTGCGATGCTTGATGAGATGGAGTCTATGAGAAAAAACCATGTCTGGGAATTGATTGATCTGCGACCCGGACGCAAGATCATTGGGAACAAATGGGTTTTGAAGATCAAGCACAAGGCAAATGGTTCCGTAGAAAGGTATAAGGCTCGCCTAGCGGCGAAAGGTTACACCCAATTGAAGGGTATAGACAATAAGGAAACTTTTTCTCCAATATTAAGGTTTGCCTCTATTCACCTTATTCTGGCAATAGTAGCTCGGTTAGACCTTGAGCTATATCAGATGGATGTTAAAACTGCCTTTCTCAATGAAGAATTGGATAAAGAAATCCATATGGATCAGCTAGAGGGCTTTAAAGTAGTTAGCATGGAGCACAAACTTTGCAAGCATCAAAGATGTATTTATGGTTAATGAAATCATTTCAATAGTGGTATTTGAGATTTCATCTAGCCATTATCACCGATGGGTTTACGATGATCGATGAAGACCACTGTGTGTATGTTAAATGATCCATGGATAGTTTTCTAATTTTGTCATTTTTTGTTGATGATATACTATTGGCCGAAAATGACAAGGAGATGATTGGCACCACCAAAGGGAGGTTATCTTCAACCTTCGAGATGAAGGACATATGTGAAGCAAACTATGTACTCAGGGTTAAGATCTCGTGAGATCATTCTAAGAGACTTCTTGGTTTGTCTCAAAAGGCTTACATTAAGAATATCTTAGAGTGATTTTAGATGCAGAGCTCCTATATTTAAAAGTGAGAACCTAAGTCTTAATATGAGACCCAAGATTTCAGAAGAGAAAGAAAAGATGGCCTAAGTACCCTATGCTATCCTGATGCATGCTATGATGTGTACTCAGCTAGATATATACTATGTAGTGGGATTGGTAAGTCGTTACCAGTCTGATCTAGGACCTGCTCATTGGAATGCAGTCAAGAGGATATTGTGTTACCTCAAAGGGACTGCAGATTATATGCTTTGTTACTAAAGTATGGATTTACCCTTAGTTGGCTACAGTGATGCTGATTGGGGCGGTGATATAGATGAGTGGAAGTCCACATCTGGATATGCTTTCCTACTCGATGGTGGAGCCATTACTTGGACTAGTAAGAAGCAATCATGTATTTCCTTATCTACCATTAAGGCATGCTCAATTGCTGTATAAGAGGTTGTTTGGTTATGAAGGTTCTTACAACATTTGGAAATAGTCACACGAGCCTTAAACCCTATCACTAAGGGTGTGTGTGGTGTAGTTCGGATGATTTGAGAGTAAAATTGTAAACTGAATGACAGATTGGCGGATTAACAAATTACGATTTGGGCAGTTTTGGGCAAATTGGCAGATTGAAGAATATTCTCACCAATTATCAAATATTTGCATAATATATAGCACTAATTTGCATAATATTTTTCATATATATAACACAAGCTAATTTACATACATGTTTCATATATATAACTACAAATTTTAATAAATTTATGTCTTAAATCTCTCTCACACTCATTTTTACTTTAATATTTTATTAGAAGTTAAAAAATATATATGTATTAACCATAGTGAAGCGAAGTGGTTTCGAAGGCGGATTCTAAATTTTAAAATTTAATTTACAGTTAGAGGATAGAGCAGTGCAAATTGATGCAGATCAATGCGATTTTAGCAGATCAGACGGTATTTTGTACAACCCTACCTATCACTATTCATTGTGATAGCATGGCTGCACTTGCCTATGCTAAAGATCCTAAATATCATAGAAGAACCAAATATATAGACATAAAGTTTAACTTGATCAGAGAAATAGTGGTGCAGAAGCAAGTTGTCTTAGAACACATTTCTACTAGTCGCATGGTTGTAGACCCATTGACCAAAACCCATTTTGAGAGATGCTCATTGTACTCATGTTAGGACTTTGGGTTTACATAGATGGTAGTGAGGTTTAGGTGCTTTTTTTTTCCTTCAGTCTTGGATGACTATTTATGTACCTTGTAATGTTTGGGATATTATCTATGCAATTAGTATTTATGCTCTTTTGTGTGTGTGTGTGTGTGTGTTTAGATATGACTTGCAAGAAAGCACATACAATTTTGTTGATTGATGTCAATAGGCAAGATTGGCTCATTCACACGAGCGATCATTTTTGGCGCTTGATGGAGCGAACAAAAATTAGACACGTGGTTGTTAGATCATAGTGGGAGTTGTTTCTAACTTAGATCACTCATAGTTAGAGTCGCCTTGGTTATGACCAAAATGAGGTCATGTTGACTAACCATGGATACAAATTTTTACTTTCCATAATGTACCTATAGATGATTGCCATATGCGAGATCTCATTATAGCGCTTGTATAGAAGCCGAATGAAGACCTCGAGTTAGGCGCTTGAAAAGCGGCATGTGTGCTTGAAAAGTGACATGTGCGCTAGTTAGTGATTGAACTAAAATCTGTACGGTGTTTGGAAAATGACATCACTTTTTGGGAGAGTAACTCCATTGCAGCATGTATTCATACTACATGTGCTTGGCGACTGTAGACACCCCATTTTTGACCGCCCTCAAGACTTGGACGTCACCGTTTCAACACTAGGTGATCATCCATGTTCGTGTTCGTGTTGTGTTCTCGGAGGTTTCGGTCGCGCGCTTTGCCTCAAGACCTCTCGACTTGTTTTTTTTGTGCATGGTTGTACACCAAACACTTGTTTTTTTGCTTCTGAGGGCAGGGAATGGCTTGTTGGCCATCCCCACACCTCACCGGCCTTGGCTTGAGGCCACTGGCTCTCTTTTATTGCTGCCGGCCAAATATTTTGGTCGATCGGCAATGTTTTTGGTTGGCCGGCCATTTTTGTTGGTCAATCGGCCATATTTTCCAGCCGACCCCTGTTCATTTGCTTTATATAGATATTTAGTGCCAGCTGGCACGCACAATTCACCCCCTCCATACACGTGTATGGAGGGATTTGCCTCTTGGGTTAGCTTCTCTTAGAAGCCTTAGAATTGAACCTCTATAAGAGGAGAGCCCCTCCTCCCTCCTCAAGGGTTCCAGGGGTCTGAAATTAGGGTTAGAAATAGTTGTATCTATCTATCTATCTATCTCTATATCTCCCCCTCTTTACATATTTGTGTGTGTATAAGGTTGTTTTGTTCATACTTTTGCGCACAAACACCTAGCATTACTCCATCCTCTTGGAGCTGAGGTCCTTGGAGGTTGAGTTTAGGTGTTCTTGGGTTGCTTTGGACTCAAAAAAACCTGCTGGATCATTGTTCTTGAAGAAGGTCTACAAGGGTGAGTGCTTTTGCTTTAGTTTCCCCATTTTGGCACAAGATTTTAGCCTATCTTGCTTATTGTTTTAAGCTTCGACTATAACTGATAAAAGTTCTGATTTTGTGTGTTTTAGAACTTTTCTTAAAGTCACTTTGAGGTTTGGGGTTGTCTCCCCTCTCCAAGGCCTTCCAGGCCTTGTTTTAGGCCATACCTTTTGGCCATTGTTCTTAGCTTTGCATGATCTCCCTACCACTGAAATCCAGAGGATTTTCAGCGGTGGAGAGGTGGTTTTGGTGCCCTAAATAGGAGAGGGTTATCCCCGCTCCTTGTTGTCTTTGATGCTTGGACAAATGGCTTGTGTTGTAGCTTGTATGGCTAGCTTGCTTTAGCTTCATTTCAGTAGGTATTAGGCTTTGTTTTGCCATGTTATACCTCTGTTTCAAGTTGGTTTAGACATGCCATGCATGCTTTGTATACTTGTCCTGTAATTCCATGAAATTGCCCTAATATGCTGTATGCTTTGAGCTTTGTTTCTAGCATGATTTTGGCTTGACTCCATGAAGTTTTTATGCATGTTTTGGCATGCTTTAGGTCTGATTTTGGTTGTTTGGGTCATCCATGACTTGCTTTGTATAGCTACCATGCAACCTAGCTTGTATGCTTTGAGTGTTGGCTCCTCTACCATGCTCTATTTGCATTATTTCAGTGGTTTGGCACCATTAGTTATAATATTTCAGTCCTTGTTTCATGCTCACATGCCTGCATCTTATCACTCCTTTAATGCTTTAAAAGGTTGGTGTTTTATGCTCCATGGTTGGGTCATTATGCATGCCTTTAGACTTAGGCCATTTAGATGCCATCCAAGTGGGTTTTGGGGCTTATTTTGGCATGATATGATTCTATTTTGCATTGAATAATCCATGCCATGTTTGGTTGTGATAGGTGTAGAGCAATCCTCCCTTTTGTAGCTTTGAATGCCCTTTCTTTTGGGCCTATTTCTTAGCATGTTTCATAGACGACCCATTTTTGACGAGGCCAAAGACTCAGACACACATACAAGATAACAAAGATATGTGCCCGAAGGCAAGGGCAAAATGCAAATGACATGCACGGTGCCGAACATAACTTATGATCGTGCAAAGAAAGTTGTAATGAAGCATAGCATGCAACAGTTTAAGCAAGCGGATAAAAATCAAACTACATTACATGCAGAAAGGATGTAAGAGAATTATACAATTCTCGCTACTTCTCACGCGGAGAATATACAATACCGTCCGGTTCGTCTGGTCGCGCTAGCTTCGAATGAACCGTATATACAATATTGTGCCTGTAAAAGAAAGAAACTTAACAGGTACAATATAGTAGAAACACATGTAGGTAGAACGTGCATAACAATGCCAGTGAAACAAGCGCAAAACAATGCGAGTAATGTGCGTGACAACGCAAGATAGAGTGTGCATAACAATGCGGGTGGAACGTGCATGACAGCGCAAGATAAAAAAGGTGTATGATAATGCGAGTATAGTGCGTGACAGTGCAAGATAGATGTGCAAAAGAATGAAAGTAACGTGCGTGACACCGCAAGTTAAAGAGGTGCAAAACAATGCGAGTAACGTGTGTGACAACGCAAGATAGATGTGCATAACAATGCAAGTAATGAGCATAACAATGCTAGATAGATGTGCATAACAATGCAACGAATGAGCATAACAATGCTAGATAGATGTGCATAACAATGCAACGAATGAGCATAACAATGCTAGATAGATGTGCATAACAATGCAACGAATGAGCATAACAATGCTAGATAGATGTGCATAACAATGCAACGAATGAGCATAACAATGCTAGATAGATGTGCATAACAATGCAACGAATGAGCATAACAATGCTAGATAGATGTGCATAACAATGCAACGAATGAGCATAACAATGCTAGATAGATGTGCATAACAATGCAACGAATGAGCATAACAATGCTAGATAGATGTGCATAACAATGCAACGAATGAGCATAACAATGCTAGATAGATGTGCATAACAATGCAACGAATGAGCATAACAATGCTAGATAGATGTGCATAACAATGCAACGAATGAGCATAACAATGCTAGATAGATGTGCATAACAATGCAACGAATGAGCATAACAATGCTAGATAGATGTGCATAACAATGCAACGAATGAGCATAACAATGCTAGATAGATGTGCATAACAATGCAACGAATGAGCATAACAATGCTAGATAGATGTGCATAACAATGCAACGAATGAGCATAACAATGCTAGATAGATGTGCATAACAATGCAACGAATGAGCATAACAATGCTAGATAGATGTGCATAACAATGCAACGAATGAGCATAACAATGCTAGATAGATGTGCATAACAATGCAACGAATGAGCATAACAATGCTAGATAGATGTGCATAACAATGCAACGAATGAGCATAACAATGCTAGATAGATGTGCATAACAATGCAACGAATGAGCATAACAATGCTAGATAGATGTGCATAACAATGCAACGAATGAGCATAACAATGCTAGATAGATGTGCATAACAATGCAACGAATGAGCATAACAATGCTAGATAGATGTGCATAACAATGCAACGAATGAGCATAACAATGCTAGATAGATGTGCATAACAATGCAACGAATGAGCATAACAATGCTAGATAGATGTGCATAACAATGCAACGAATGAGCATAACAATGCTAGATAGATGTGCATAACAATGCAACGAATGAGCATAACAATGCTAGATAGATGTGCATAACAATGCAACGAATGAGCATAACAATGCTAGATAGATGTGCATAACAATGCAACGAATGAGCATAACAATGCTAGATAGATGTGCATAACAATGCAACGAATGAGCATAACAATGCTAGATAGATGTGCATAACAATGCAACGAATGAGCATAACAATGCTAGATAGATGTGCATAACAATGCAACGAATGAGCATAACAATGCTAGATAGATGTGCATAACAATGCAACGAATGAGCATAACAATGCTAGATAGATGTGCATAACAATGCAACGAATGAGCATAACAATGCTAGATAGATGTGCATAACAATGCAACGAATGAGCATAACAATGCTAGATAGATGTGCATAACAATGCAACGAATGAGCATAACAATGCTAGATAGATGTGCATAACAATGCAACGAATGAGCATAACAATGCTAGATAGATGTGCATAACAATGCAACGAATGAGCATAACAATGCTAGATAGATGTGCATAACAATGCAACGAATGAGCATAACAATGCTAGATAGATGTGCATAACAATGCAACGAATGAGCATAACATTGCACAAGCTTTTAGCCTATCTTGCTTATTGTTTTAAGCTTTGACTATAACTGAAAAAAGTTCTAATTTTGTGTGCTTTAGAACTTTGTTTTAGGTCACTTTGAGGTTTGGGGTTGTCTCCCCCCTCCAAGGCCTTGTTATGCCTTGTTTTAGGCCATCCATTTTGGCCCTTGCTTTGGTCTTTGCATGACCTCTCTACCTCTGAAATCTAGAGGATTTTCAGTGGTGGAGAGCTGGTTTTGAGGTCCTAAATGGAAGAGGGTTGTCCCCTCTCCTTGTTGTCTTTGATGCTTGCACAAATGGCTTGTGTTGTAGCTTGCATGCCTAGCTTGCTTTAGCTTCATTTCAGTAGGTATTAGGCTTTGTTTTGCCATGTTATACCTCTGTTTCAAGTTGGTTTAGACATGCCATGCATGCTTTGTATACTTGCCTTATAATTCCATGAAATTGCCCTAATATGCTGTATGCTTTGAGCTTTGTTTCTAGCATGATTTTGGCTTGACTCCATGAAGTTTTTATGCATGTTTTGGCATGCTTTAGGTCTGATTTTGGTTGTTTGGGTCATCCATGACTTGCTTTGTATAGCTACCATGCAACCTATCTTGTATGCTTTGAGTGTTGGCTCCTCTACCATGCTCTATTTGCATCATTTCAGTGGTTTGGCACCATTAGTTATGATATTTCAGTCCTTGTTTCATTCTCACATGCCTGCATCTTATCACTCCTTTAATGCTTTAAAAGGTTGGTGTTTTATGCTCCATGGTTGGGTCATTATGCATGCCTTTAGACTTATGTCATTTAGATGCCATCTAAGTGGGTTTTGGGGCTTATTTTGGCTTGATATGATTCTGTTTTGCATTGAATAATCCATGCCATGTTTGGTTGTGATAGGAGTAGAGCAATCCTCCCTTTTGTAGCTTTGAATGCCCTTTGTTTTGGGCCCATTTCTTAGCATGTTTTGGTCTTGTTCCACGCATGCTCTAACCTTGTTTTGGTCTGCCTTGGGACTGTTTTAAATCCTCTTGGCCCTTTGGGGCTTGGTTGATATGCTCATGGTTTGAACCCCCCTTAGCTAACCTCAAGTTTTGGACTCCCTTGCATGCTTTACTTGGGTAGTATGATTGGTTTGGCACCATTCTTAACATGATTTCGGAGCTTAGCATGCTTGTCATTTGCCCATATTAGTCTCTTTTAAATGTGTTTAAGAGTTGCCTCTTTTATGCCTTAGATGATAGGCCCTTGTGCATGCATGTTTGCATGTCTATTCCATGCTTTTGTGGCATCATATTGGCCACTAATTTGGACTTGTTTGAGAGTTGTTCATATTAGTTTAAGATCATTCTCGCATGTTGTTACATGCTTGCCTTGCATGTTGTTACATACTCGGCCTATTAACATGTTGTTGCATGTCTAAGTGGTAGTGCATTTGGCATGCATTCTTTTGGTTTTACGTTGTTTAACATGTTGTTACATGTTTTCCTCACATGTTGCTACATGATTGAATGAAGTCACATGTTTGTTTGCATACTTGAACGTCCATGTTGCATCTTGCATGTTAACACACTCATAGTGCATTAGATGTGTTGCACACTTGAGTTATTTGCATGTTTGCTTGCTTGCCTAGGTTGCTTTACATTAAGCATGCATTCCTTGCCTCTTGATCAACCATGATAGACGTTGGGGGCCTTTATGTGTTTGTGTGCATTTCATTTGATATTGAAGTTGTACACTTGACTTCTTGGGCCATCATGTATTGAAATGCGTGATTGGTGGCCCGAGGGTCGAGGACCATACTCTTTTGAATCTCAAACATGCTGAGGAGGGAGGTAGTGTATAAATTGCTTTGAAAATGCATCGCCTTGTTCTGTTTGTCCTCTGTTGCAGCAAACCAGTGTTCTGCAGGAGGAGATGGCCGGTCGGCAACTTTCAGTGCCGGCCGACTACCAAAATAGTGCCGGTGATCCCATGTTTAGTCGATGACCATAATTCCATGGCCGGTATTGTTTTCTCTTGGTCGGTGACATTCCACTGTGCTCAGGGAGTGATTCTGAAGCTTCCTTGGGACTTGTGAAGTTTTCAGAAGTACAGATCAGTGTAAACAGAGGCAACATGAGCATGGCGGTGGATTTCCGAGCGAAGCAAAGCTTGCATGCATTTGTCCCTCTTCCCGAGACTGTTTTACTGCTTTCAGTAATTTAATTAATTTGTTTAATTAATTAAGGGTTTGTAATATTTAATTAGCTTTTTAGTTAATTAATTTGTATTATTCACTCGGACCCTCCGAGAGAGGGCAATTTTGTAATAAGCGTGCGTGTGTGTAATGCATGTCTTCCAACCACCATTTCTTTCTCCCTTTTACTTAACCGCTTATGATGGTTAGTTCTAGGGCACGTTTCAATTAGCATCCTTATGTTGTGCATGTTTGCATCATTCATCTGTATTGCATGCACCGAGCTCGGCGCATCATATTAACTACATAGTTTTTCAAATTTCAAGTTGAATACGTGTATCGAGTTGTTGCGTTTCACATGCCATCCTTAGATTAGCCGAGCCTATTCTAGTTACATTTTGTATGCGATGCATTAGCCATCTTAACATGGACTTGGATCATACATTTGATTACTAACATGTTCCTTGTTTTGGCTCGGAGTACACTGTGAGTATTTATGCTTTAGCATCTTGCATGTGTGTAAGTGTTAACATAATAGCATGCTTACCATGAGGCTATTTGTTTATGTGATATAACTGCCTGAATGCCTATGGGTGAAGGTTGGGTTGCTTAAATTGGAATACATTCATTGAAATTCGTGTTTTAGCCTACTCGAAAGTAGCAAACCTCAAACCATTTTCCAAACAAAACGGATATGCGATGCTTTGTTCCAAATTAGGCGATCTAGTCTATACTTGTGTGTTGTGCGCATCACATAGTAAATTCTAGCTAATTAACCGGAATAAGAACACATATGTTTTCAAAACTCGATATCATGCTTAGTACAGGCCGATCTTCGGATCGGGCGAGCGGGGTTACTCATAGATGACCTTCCCCAATCGTTCCCAAGTTCCTGAGCCGAGGCAACTTTGGTGATGACGGACACGTGGCCTTAGGCAACGAGTCAGAGTTTCCTAAATTCTCAAAAATAAAATATTTAGGTGGCGACTCTGTATCTGGCAAAGCCGTCCATCTTCTTTCTCAAAAATCTATTTTCCAAAACGATTTGCCGGATTTGCACTCTTTGGTGATTTATCAGTTTTGCATTGCACATTGCGAGATTAGATTCAAAACTGTGACATTGAGTCCGAATTGTAGTGAGCCCCATATGAACAAAATGGGATTCCCTCCCAGGACGTTCGGGGATGTCTACAGTTTCTGTCGACTCTGCTGGGAATTTAGAGAACTTGACTCGAACTCATGATATCTTGTTTTGACTACACTTATGTGTTTCTTTGCATTGCGTTTGCATTGGTGCGCCTAGGACACAGTGTTTGCCGTCTGCTATTCCTGAACGGTTTGCCGGAGGCTGCGTGCCATAAGGCTGACCGGTTACAGGCTCTACCACGATGGGAACACAAACCTCGGTTGTTGCCGGGGCACCCTTTTTGACCATTCGACCTAGTGCATATTCGGAATCCATAATGACCATTCCAAAGCTAAGACAGGTTGCTTATTCGATTATAGGTTGCTTGAAACCGCTGTGTGCGTAGTGAAACCCTAGTTCTTGACGAAACTAGGACAGGGAAACCCCACCCCAACATAAGAGTGTATTGGCTTTCACTTGCTTGTTATATGTGCTTTTAGAGTTGACCCCTACAGGGAACGCATATATCCGTTTGCAAGTCTGGGCATTAGGCCTGCGGGCATCAGTGTCAGTGTTTTGAGAATCAGTAGTATCTGCGGGTATCAGATTCAGTTTTGGGGCAGTAGTTTTGGGGAACAGTGATCAGGGATCAAATATAGTTGTTCAGTTGTGCTTACGATTGTTTGGGTAAAATTGGGCTGAGCTGCTTCCTGTTTTCTCTTTCAGGAGGAGGGGGGAGTTTCAGAGATCTGAGTTCAGAATAGCCAGTGTTCTCCTTCGCTGAAGCAAGGCAGATATTTGATCAGTCAAGTCACCAGTCATATCACCCCCATTCAGTTCAGTGGATTTATGATGGCACAAAATTCAAAGGAAATTGTGGTTATGACAGCCGCATTAAACCAAGGGATCATCTTGCAGGGTGAGACCGATGTTGAGGTACCACATCCACCCAGGTCGCCTGCCGCGTGCCCGATCTGGGAACCCCAGTTGTTTCAAACTCGTGAACCCACCACGTTTGAGTTAATGGGAATGATTGGCGACCTCCAGAGATCTGTAGCTGATCTAGCCTATGGAATGTCAGCCCCGCCACCAACTGCATCGTATGTCGGGAACTTCATGTCGTAGGAGCCCCCGCTACTGGGGTGAATTGTAATTGAGCTCAGCCAGCCTAAAGCTGTCTCGAACTCCAGCAGTGACGTATCAACGACGACGGGGCTTCGCACTGAAGCAACAACCCAAACCTCCCACCAAGCTGAGGCTAGTGGAAAGAACAAGATGAAGGCAGATGCAGATCCCTATGCATAACTCCAGTAAGCTGTTGAGGCTCTGAAAGTCGGGGGGTTGAATAAGCAAAAAGTACTTGCAGTTTTGGCTAAGACTGTGGATGACATCTTCCCCACTCAGACCGAGAGCAGTTCGAGCCAAAGGAAAAATCGGGATAGGGATCGTCATATCCGAACAGTTCCTTCCCATCCTAACCCTGCACCTGGGAAAGATCAGAGAGCCAAGGCAGCACCTGCCGATCCTTTTGCTAGTGCGTTCAGCAAAGGTCCACAGACTTTCGAAGTATCTGCCCCGAGGGCGCAGGGGTTTTCATGCCCTATACATGCCTTTGTCTAAGGCTCTTCGAATCCTCACGGAAAAAGGTCATCTCAAACCTTTTGAGCCTCGGCCTCTCCCGAGTAATCTCTCTCTCTCACATGACGCCATCCAGTACTGTGCATACCATCAACAGGCTAGTCACACCACCGACAATTGCTTTCGTCTTCGCCATGAAGTGCAAGACTTGATCGATGATAAGGTCATCCTCCCACCTAGCTCAACAAAGTCCGTCACTACTGAGTTTGTGGACTTTGAAGATAATACAAGTATGTGATTAGGAGTTGGCCCACCTGCGGGCGGTGCTCGGTTTGCTTCAGATGTGGTGTATGGCACGCACTGTTTTGAGCATTTGCGAATGCTAGCTTTTGTAGTTTCTGACTCGGGTGTTGAGTTAGTTCTATGGTTTTGTTTTGAGTCTATCTCTTTGTTTTGAGTCAGTCTTTTTGATTAAGGGTCTGCCTTGTTGTATCGAGTCAGTCCTGTTGTATAGAAGTTGGGTGATTCCAGGGTTGTTGCTTCGGATATCAGTATTTTGTTTTGTGTTCGTCTTTTCTCTTTCTTTTGAGTCTATTTTTGCCATGGAGCCAGTTACACCAACAGATTTGAATGAAATAGTAGTGATTTTCACACTCTTGCATTTACTTCTGCCTTGCGCCGAGTTGTGCCAGAAGTTTGGATGAAGCGGCAGTGCATTTCACCTGCTCTTTTGTGTCTTGAAGTCATTGCATTGACCCAAGTTTTTCAAAACCTTTTTGAACAATGTATTGAAAACGAAAAAGAAGGAATTCCTTGGGTTTTGCAAAATTTGATCAAATTGAGAGAAAGAGAGGCATGCTAAGCCCTTAATGAATGAGATCATGTTTGTTAACGTGAGTACTAAGAAGGACCCTGGCTTGATCCAGATTGGTTCTACACTGTCTTTAGCGCGAGCGATTAGTCGCTTTCTTAAAATTTTTCAAAAAATATTTTGCGCGGTCCTGCGAAGACCTGTGTGGAATCGCTCTTGAGATCGTGCAGCTTAGAATCACTCTCAGCCTTGAGACTCAACCCCCTTTTGCTTTCAAACAGTTGAACTTGCGTCCAGAATGTTCAACGATCATTCATAATGTCAGACTTGTATGGCCAGATCAGAAGCACCTCTCGAACAAGGGGCAAAAGACGTCAGATAATGCACTCGAAGAGTCCAAGACGAAGATCGGCAAGAATGCCAAATCCCAGAAGAGAGAAAAGAAGAAAGTACTACCGGAGAACAACTGAATTCCTATCCACAACACTAGGGGCAAATTCAGCCACCATTGGATGGACTCTGACATCATCAGTAAACAACAGCCATTCTTCTGGATTCAGATGGCTTCAAGATCTCAAAACCATTTGACATGGACAAAGCTACACTTTTACCCTTGAGAGTCTCGCTAGGCCGAAAACCCAGAAGGGCGACCCAGGCAAAAGTTAGAGCAAGGAAAAAAAAGAACAAAAAAGAACAAAAGAAAAAGAAAAATGCAAAGAATGAAAAAAGAAAAAAGAAGAAAAGAAATGAAAAGAAAAGAAGAACAAAGCTTGCAAGGTTGAAAACCCAGAAGGGCGGCCTTGACAAAAGTTAGAGCGTAAAAGGAGAGGCTAATATCCGAGTGTCCCTTAACCGGAACTACGTAAGGCTTGATTCCCATGTTTGGGATACGTAGGCAACTTCATCCTGAAGTCCAGCCACAAACACTTCCAAATGGATTGTGTCCATGTAATGGTTTTGATTACCTTTGTTTTCTCTGTATTTGAGAGTTTGGTTGTGATCGTCACTCTGATGGATCGATTACAATGTGCTGCGGTGCTATCCAAACAAGGGGCAACTTTCCGTTGCCACACAGTGTGCTGCGGTACTATTCAAGGGGCAACTTGCCATTGCCGTGCAGTGTCCTTTAGACAAGGGGCAATTTTTCATTTCTTCCGATTCGAGGTTGTACATCTCAAGAGTAGGTTCCATGCTCGTAGAGCAGTGGCCGTTTGCAAAAATAGTTTTTGAGAATTTTTACTGAGATTGACTAATTTTCTCGAAAATTATTCCATTTCTCCAAAACCGGACCATTTTCTTGGACCCAAAAAGGAAAATTTTCAGCGCTCGCAACCTAACTTCCATGATTTTAAGTTAGAAAGTTGAACGAGCATGTTAATCAAACTTTTATATTGATCAAAATTGTTTTAGTAGAAAGCAAAAACAAAAAAGGGTCAAGATGATGAACTAAGGGCACAGTTGAGTCAGGCTTCTTGTCTTTTCCCCGTTATCCATGCGTTTGCCAGAAAGAGCACTCTACCTGCCAGAAAAACGCATAGTTAAAGCTAACAACAAAGGGCCGAAAGCTCTCAACATCCTCCGAGCAACGAGGTACCAAGCCAAGTGCGATGCACGAATTCAAGTGGATCAAGTTACTCCACTCCCTCATCCGGGGCCTTAACTAAATGACACCGGAGGAGATAGCCACGAGCTAATAGTGTTGGGCATGAACCCACAACCTTTTGTTTATCCATCAAACCACCCAGGGGAGGGATAAAAAATGAGAGATTGAAGAATAGAGAGATGTGCGTTGAGAGAAAAAGTGAGGAAAAGGGCTTTTTAAAAAAAAAAAAAAAAACAGAGATTGAGTGCCAGAGTGATGTGAGAATCACAAATGAGAAAGGATGGGAAACAATACTCGGAGAAACTGGCCTCTCGCATTTGTAACACGTCCGAATGTCGTGTCTTTTGTTTGCCTCGATTCTTGTCTTGAGTCGTTTCAAGTGTCTGTGTTTGTCTTTAGGTTGTATACCTTTTGTTTTCTGTTGTTGAGTCTTTTTTCGCTGTGTTCAGCCGTAGGCTCAATACTCGATTGAGAACTCATTTCTCGATTTTCAAAATGAATCGTTTTGTGCTCAGAGTGCTGTGCCATTCTCCACGTTTGCTCTTCCACATTTGGAGCATCTGAGTATGTTTCAACTTCTGCTAATCCTATCTCTGCATCCCGTCTGTTCAAATCGAACTGTTTGTTCAGAATTAGCTGTATGTCGAATAAACCGAATGTTGTGTTATGGGCTGTGAATTCAGAATGAGCAATGTTCAGGATGGGCTGTGTATTCAGAATCAGCAGTGTCCTGCATGAGCCGTATGACCAAAAGGAACAGAGTACTGTGTTGCGAGCGGTGTGTTCAAAATAAACACTCTATATGTTGAACATATTGAGAACTTGTGATTAGTTCCATTTCCAGTGCCTTCCGGTATTGATTTTAAAAAGCCACACCTGTATTACTTCAATTTGCTTATCGAGTTGTGCTCATTTGCTTATCGAGTTATTACTTCAATTTGCTTATCGAGTTGTTGCTCATTTGCTTATCGAGCTGTTACCCATTTTGCTTATCGAGTTGTCGCTCATTTTCTTATCAAGTTGTTACTCATTTGTTTATTGAGTTGTTACTCATTTGATTACCAAGTTGTCGCAATTTTGCTTATCGAGTTGTTGCTCTCTGCTTATCGAGTTGTAAACTTGTTGAGGTCTCATTATTGCTTATTGAGTTAATTTGTTTTATTTGTTACATTGGTCTACTTGACCCGGCAGTACATGCATGTTCAATTTCCATCCGATTACATTGTTATGTGATATGGTATGATACGATGCGATGCGATGTACAAATGCGACATTTTTTCAGCAAAAAAGCTTGTTTCATTGCATCATCCTTTCAAATACATAGTCTTGGGAAAGTAAAACCTGCCTCAAGCAGTACAAAGTGCTCAAACTACTAGCTAAAAGGAAAATAAAGCCAAAAGAAAGAAAAACAACAAAAGTCTAGATCAATGTCAACTGGTCTCAAACATGAGAGTCTGTCCTCGTCCTCTTCCTGGACGAAGGTCCAGGAGCATCATCGCCGGCCCCACCATCTGAGCCCGAGCCCGAGTCATCTCTGGTCTCATCCTCGGATGACTCTGCCTCTGCCTCTGCCTCCGTCTCGGACTCATCATCGTCTGGAATCGGTGCCCGTGAGCTGCTCCCGACATGAGTGCGCCCCGCTTTGGTGCGGGGGGCTACAATGTTCCCTCGTCCTGCTCTCCCTCCTCCTCGGGTAGACACAGATGGTCCTGCTGGAGCACCTCCTGCAGTCGGTATCTGGAATGAGGGCTGAAAAGAACAAATAGTAGATACATCGGTTATGCTACGAGCAGTATATCAGTGAAGAATGCCGTGTATGAATGCTATGAGCAGTAAATCAGTGCAGAATGCCATGTATGAATGCTATGAGCAGTATATCAGTGCAGAATGCTGTGTATGAATGCTATGAGCAGTGTGTCAGTACAGAGTACAGTGACTGAGTGCAGTGTATGAATGCCGTAAGCAATGCTACGAGCAGTCTGTGGGTTATAGTGTATCAAATGCCGTGAGGTCGTGTATCAAGTGCAGTGTTGACAATGCGATGCATCAGATTATGTGTGAAACAGATTATGCACAGTTTGAGATTGTGGTTGAAGGAGCTTACCGGGATACTGTAAATAGCCAGCAGGTCGAGGCTCCGCTATAGCATCCCCATCACAGAAGCAGTCAACTCCAAAGACTGGCGAGTGTACTCGGCAGAAGTCTGCAAGAGTGTTAGAAACATCAGTATTTCACGGAAAATCAAGAGAAATAAAATGAAATGACTGTACAAGATGTAAAATACAGTAGTACATACCGGAGGCAAGCCGTAAAAACCGACTAGCTCGTGATCAGGCGGAGAAAGAGCGATGGGGATCTAGTAAGTCTCCCTACCCTGCCCTCGGCATGTCATCATGGTAGGCAACTCGAGCCACCCAGCTCCCTGCCCTCTCCGGGGCCCACTCCTACCTTGGGCCCGAGGTGCCCGCGATGCTCCCGCTCTCGCAGCTGGCGCCGCTGGTCTCTCTCTCTCTCAACTCGGCCGGTACCGGCCAAAGGCCGCATGATATAGGTCTGGACGAACTCCGTGTAGTCGCCCTCGTCTGCATAGCGCTCACAGCTCCAGCCGATGGTGTAACTCATCATCTCCGCTAAGGTATACTTCTTAGTGTCCCTCGTATGGGTAGGAGGAGGTGCTAGAACCGGCTGCTCTGGCACGCCCAAGGTCTGCCGCAAGAAACGCTCCCTAAAGTACCAGGCATGGCAGACCGAGCCCTCTAACAAGACTCTGAATCGGGCAGTCTCCTGAGCGTCGGCATACCACTTCCGAACTGCGATGGGCAACGAGGCCCATGGCTGCCAAGTGATCTGCAAATGGCAGTAAATACAGTTTGTTATCTGATATTGAAAGAACAATGCAAAGCGAAGCTTAAATGAACTGTAATGTTTGACATACCTCGGCTGTGGTGATGGTATCAAAGTAGCGGTGAGAGAATGGAACGCCAAGGGGCATCTCCTCGTCTGGCACTGGGGCAAGTCTCGGGAAGTAAGAACACACCCATAACTGTACAGTGTGACAGAACGGATATGAGCATGCTTATCAGATAAAGCAGTATACAGATAAAGCAGTACGCAAATAAAGCAGAAAGCTGTATATGCAGTGTATTGTGCAGTGTGTGCAGTGTATAGAGTACAGATAATGTAAAACAGAACTGAAAAGACAGAAAAGGGAATATGTACCTCCCAAGCTCCCCAGTAGCCTCCGAGCAACTGTCCGCCGAGGCGGGAGGATGAACTCATATAGCCATAGAGAGTGGCCAAGCCTGCACCACCCCAGTCATAGCGGCGATCTGTGTCACATCCACAAGTGCGCTCAACAAGTAGAGGGCGACGGTGTTTGCCCAATCGGCGAAAAGTGTGGTTCTTAGCAGGAACATGATAAAACCGCGAGCATACTGCTCCTCCTCCTCCTGGGTAGTAGGTGCCTGGATCTGGAAATGATCCTCAAATCATGAGTATCGCACGAACCCTGCCCGAGCGAGAGGTGGCTGAGCGCCGAGCAGGTACATCTAAGCGGCGTTCCACTCGTCCATGTCTGTATCAAAGGAGAACGGATCACCCCCCACTCCGATGCCTGTGAGCATAGAGAAGTCGAAGGGAGTCATCGTCATCTCCCCGGTGGCAGAAAGGTGGAGGGAGTTGTTGGTGTCCCACCACCTCTCCACCAGAGCAGCAAGAAGGGGCCTGCTCACAGTGAGGCGCGAGAGTCCTATGCAGAAGGTCCCAAATCCGGCTCGGTCAACCATGCGACGAATCGCGTCAGGTAACTCCATGTACCAACCTCTGGCGGCAACATTCCCATACCCCCGGAAGGCATGAGAATCCCCCTGTGGTCAAAACAAACATTTGCGAAGCAGTGTTACAAATATAGTGTTGAAAGTACTCAGAATTGATGAAAATACAGCGTATGTACACATGTTCATATTCAAACAGATATCAGATGCGTGTGTGCTCGCAGTGAACTATAGCATGTGATGTATCAGTGTGTTTGAGTGGTTCAGTGGAAAATACAGCGTGTGTGCGCGTGTTCAGATTCAAACAGATATCGGGTGCAGGTGTGCTCGCAGTGAACTACAGCATGTGATGTATCAGTGTGTTTGAGTGGTTCAGTGGAAAAAACAGCGTGTGTACACGTGTTCAGATTCAAATAGATATCAAGTGCGGGTGTGCTCGCAGTGAACTACAGCATGCGATGTATCGGTGTATCCAGGCCTAACAGTTAAAGAACAGAATCAACTATTGCAGTTATGTATTCTACTTTGCAGAAAATGAAACAGGGAAGAGTGTACCTCAGAAGCACCATAGGACAGATGTGACTCTGGCTCGCGCAGTAGAAGCTCCAGTGGCATGCGTTGCTCATAGCTCTGGAAATGGCGAAGGCTGTCAGGAAGAAACACGTGTATCGCCGGCCTGTAGGCCGCCGGATCGAACGACCGGATATGAAGAGGTAAGAGCTCGACCTCGGGATCCACATCCATCTCCAGGGGAGCCCCACCGCCTGGAATGTCGTCTTCCATCTCAAGAATAGTGTGAAAATGGCCGAAAATGTGAAAACCGGACAAGAATGTGAAAAGTCAACCCAAAAGTCAACCCCGAGAGGATGAAAAATGGGCAGAAAGGTTAGAGTTCAAAAAAGGCACAAAGACCGAGATAAACTCGGGGGAAACAAACCACAAGTGGTGGAAATCGAGAAAAGTACACCGAAACTAAGATTTGTTCGGTTCAAAACGTGCGAAACGAGGAGGTTTTCGCGAATTGAACGACGAAAAGAGCCCTAAAATACGGCAAAAACTCAGATCGAAGGGAGAAAGCTCGCCTAGACAGAGAGTGAAGAGATTTTCGACCAAGGAGGAAGTGGAAATATAGGGCTTGAAGCCCTATATTTAGAGACCCGTGGCCAATTGACAAAACTACCCTGATACAGTAATTTTTGGCCGGTCGGCCACATTGTTAGCCGGTCGGCCAACTATTTGGTCGGTGACCTTATTTAGTGGCCGATGGATGGCCGGTGGTCTTCCCCGGTGGCCGGTGAACCCCCTACACCCTTGTTTGGGTCATTGATGAGGTTTGAAACCTTCATTTATCAAGGCAGTACAAGGAAATGCACTTTTGAACCTTGATCGGCCTTCGTGTTGACCTCGAGCCGTGTTTCCCATATGCGATTCTCAATACGCGCAAGGTGTATCCTTTTCGTATCCTTGGGTATCTTGTAAGGTTCAATAACCACTTTAAATGCGTTGCATTACATGTGTTGCCTCGCTTATGATAAACATGCATAGGTTGCATTGTTATGCACGTTTACGCGCGTTGTAACACGCACAACTTGCATTGTTATGCACTGTTCATTTGCATTGTCATGCATTTCAAGAAAAAAAAAACGTGCGTTGTCATGCATTTAAGGTCATTTGCATTGTCATGCATTTCAAGAGACGTGCGTTGTCACGCATTTTGAATTCATTTGCATTGTCGTGCATCCCAATAGTATGCATTGTCATGCATTTCAATAAGTCATGCATTGTCATACACTTCAATTACACGCATTGTCATGCATCTTTCATCTACATTTCAATTACATGCATTGTCATGCATTTCAATTCATGCATTGTCATGCGTGTCTCATTTCGCATTGTCATGCATCTCCATATCGCGCATTGTCATGCATTTCAGTACATGCATTGTCATGCATTTCCTCTCACGCATTGTCATGCATTTCAATTACACGCATTGTCATGAAATTCATGCATTGTCATGCATGTCTCATTTCGCATTGTCATGCATCTCCATATCGCGTATTGTCATGCGTTTCAGTACATGCATTGTCATGCATTTCCTCTCACGCATTGTCATGCATTTCAATTACACGCATTGTCGTACATTTCAATTACATGCATTGTTGCGCATTTCAGTTCATGCATTGTCATGCGTGTCTCATTTTGCATTGTCGCGCATTTCAGTTCATGCATTGTCATGCGTTTCTCATTTTGCATTGTCATGCATTCTCGTTCATGCATTGTCATGCGTGTCTCATTTTGCATTGTCATGCATTTCCTTACTTTGCATTGTCATCCATTTCAGTACATGCATTGTCATGCATTTCTCTTATCGTGCATTGTTATGCACACCGCATTTGCATTGTCATGCATTTCCTTATCATGCATTGTCATGCATCTCCTTACTTTGCATTGTTATGCATTTCAGTACATGAATTGTCATGCATTCCCTTATCACGCCTTGTCACACATTTCCTTATCATGCATTGTCATGCATTTTGATACATGCATTGTCATGCATTTCAGTATATGCATTGTCATGCATTTTCCTACCTCGCATTGTCATACACGTTTCATTTGCATTGTTTCTGCCATACACATTGCATGCGTTTCCGTGCATGCATTACTTACATGTGTTCATACCTTGCTTGCTTTACACATTGCATGCGTTTCCGCGTGTGCTTTACTTATATGTGTTTATGCATCCCCCCAGGTGGTTACACATTGTACACGTTTTTGCGTGTACTTTACTTACATGTGTTCATACCTTGCTTGCTTTACACATTGTACACGTTTCCGCGTGTGCTTTACTTACATGTGTTCATGCATATTTTCAGGAGGTTACGCATTGCTTGCGTTAGCGCACATGCTTTACTTATATGTGTTCATTCCTACCATACACATTGCTCACGTTGTCGCATGTGCTTTACTTATATGTGTTCAAGTTCCTTTATTTTTACACATTGTACATGTTGTCGCATATGCTTTACTTACATGTGTACATTTCATTCCTGCCATACACATTGTACATGTCGTCGCATGTGCTTTACTTATATGTGTTCAAGTTCCTTTATTTTCACACATTGTACATATTGTCGCATGTGCTTTACTTACATGTGTACCTTTTATTCCTTACTTTACACATTGCATGCGTTGTCGCACATGCTTTACTTACATGTGTTCATACTTATCTTCACAATTGCCTCACACATTGTACATGTTGTCGCGTGTGCTTTACTTACATGTGTACATTTTATTCTTCGCTTTACACATTGTACATGTTGTCGCATGTGCTTTACTTACATGTGTATACTTTTCCTCACCTTCACACATTGTACACGTTGTCGCGTGTACTTTACTTATATGTGTTTGTGCCTACATAGCATTGTTATGCTTGTTTCAAATCGCATTGTTATGCACACACCCGGGTTGCGTTGTTATGCACCCCTTCCACCCGCATTGTCATTCACCCTCTCACTCGCGTTGTCACGCACTTTTCACTTGCGTTGCTATACATGTATCTAACGATATTGTACCTGTTAAGTTCTCTTTCTTTTTCAAGCACGATATTGTATGTATGGTTCATTTGAGGCTGGCACGACCAGACGAACCGGACAGGAACGATATTGTATGTACGGTTCATTTGAAGCTGGCACGACCAGACAAACCACACAGGTATTGTATTCTCCGCGTCAAACGTAGCGAGAATTACATAATTCACTTACATCCTTTCTGCATTGCAATGTAGTTTGGTTTTTGGCTTGCTTAAAACTGTTGCATTTATTGTATGTATTTGCTTCGTTACAGCTTTGTTTGTATGAACATAAGTTATGTTCGGCTTTGTGCATTGTTCTTGCATCTTGCCCCTGCCTACGGGCACATATCTTGCTATCTTGCATGTTTGTCTAAGTCTTCGGCCTTGTCAAAAATGGGTCGTCTCTGGGCTTTGACATTCACTCCCGTCATTGTTATGACTTTCGAGTTCTGTCAAAGAGGGGCAACTATAGACACCCCATTTTTGACCGTCCTCAAGACTTGGACGTCACCGTTTAAATACTAGGTGATCATCCATGTTCGTGTTCGTCTTGAGTTCTCGGAGGTTTCGGTCGCGCGCCTTGCCTCAAGACCTCTCGACTTATTAAGACCTCTCGACTTATTTGTTTTGTGCTTGGTTGTACACCAAACACTTGTGTTTTTGCTTCTGAGGGCAAGGAATGGCTTGTTAGCCATCCCCACACCTCACCGGCCTTGGCTTGAGGCCACCGACTCTCTTTTATTGCTACCGGCCAAATATTTTGGTCGGTCGGCAATGTTTTTGGTCGGCCGGCCATTTTTATTGGTCAATCGGTCATATTTTCCAGCCAACTCCTGTTCATCTGCTTTATGTAGATATTTAGTGCCAGTTGACATAGCTGGCACGCACAATTCACCCCCTCCATACACGTGTATGGCGGGATTTGCCTCTTGGGTTAGCTTCTCTTAGAAGCTTTAGAATTGAACCTTTATAAGAGGAGAGCCCCTCCTCCCTCCTCAAGGGTTCCAGAGGTCTGAAATTAGGATTAGAAATAGTTGTATCTATCTATCACTATATCTCCCTCTCTTTACATATTTGTGTGTGTATAAGGTTGTTTTGTTCATACTTTTGCACACAAACAGCTAGCATTACACCATCCTCTTGGAGCTGAGGTCCTTGGAGGTTGACTTTGGGTGTTCTTGGGTTGCTTTGGACTCAAAAAACCTACTGGACCATTGTTCTTGAAGAAGGTCTACAAGGGTGAGTGCTCTTGCTTTAGTTTTCCCATTTTTGCACAAGCTTTTAGCCTATCTTGCTTATTGTTTTAAGCTCCGACTATAATTGATAAAAGTTCTGATTTTGTGTGCTTTAGAACTTTTCTTAAGGTCACTTTGAGGTTTGGGGTTGTCTCCCCCCTCCAAGGTCTTCTAGGCCTTGTTTTAGGCCATATCTTTTGGCCATTGTTCTTAGCTTTGCATGACCTCTCTACCACTAAAATCCAGAGGATTTTCAGTGGTGGAGAGGTGGTTTTGGTGTCCTAAATAGGAGAGGGTCATCCCCTCTCCTTGTTGTATTTGATGCTTGGACAAATGGCTTGTGTTGTAGCTTGTATGCCTAGCTTACTTTAGCTTCATTTCAGTAGGTATTAGGCTTCGTTTTGCCATGTTATACCTCTGTTTCAAGTTGGTTTAGACATGCCATGCATACTTTGTATACTTGTCTTCTAATTCCATGAAATTGCCCTAATATGTTGTATGCTTTGAGCTTTGTTTCTAGCATGATTTTGGCTTGACTCCATGAAGTTTTTATGCATGTTTTGGCATGCTTTAGGTCTGATTTTGGTTGTTTGGGTCATCCATGACTTGCTTTGTATAGCTACTATGCAACCTAGCTTGTATGCTTTGAGTGTTGGCTCTACCATGCTCTATTTCATCATTTCAGTGGTTTGGCACCATTAGTTATAATATTTCAGTCCTTGTTTCATGCCCATATGCTTGCATCTTCTCACTCCTTTAATGCTTTAAAAGGTTGGTGTTTTATGCTCCATGGTTGGGTCATTATGCATGCCTTTAGACTTAGGCCATTTAGATGCCATCTAAGTGGGTTTTGGGGCTTATTTTGGCATGATATGATTCTGTTTTGCATTGAATAATCCATGCCATGTTTGGTTATGATAGGTGTAGAGCAATCCTCCCTTTTGTAGCTTTGAATGCCCTTTGTTTTGGGCCCATTTCTTAGCATGTTTTGGTCTTGTTCCACGCATGCTCTAACCTTGTTTTGGTCTGCCTTGGGACTGTTTTAAATCCTCTTGGCCCTTTGGGGCTTGGTTGATATGCTCATGGTTTGAACCCCCCTTGGCTAACCTCAAGTTTTGGACTCCCTTGCATGCTTTACTTGGGTAGTATGATTGGTTTGGCACCATTCTTAACATGATTTCAGAGCTTAGCATGCTTGTCATTTGCCCATATTGGTCTCTTTTAAATATGTTTAAGAGTTGCCTCTTTTATGCCTTAGATGATAGGCCCTTGTGCATGCATGTTTGCATGTCTATTCCATGCTTTTGTGGCATCATATTGGCCACTAATTTGGACTTGTTTGAGAGTTGTCCATATTAGTTTAAGACCATTCTCGCATGTTGTTGCGTGCTTGCCTTGCATGTTGTTACATACTCGGCCTATTAACATGTTGTTGCATGTCTAAGTGGTAGTGCATTTGGCATGCATTCTTTTGGTTTTACGTTGTTTAACATGTTGTTTACATGTTTGCCTCACATGTTGCTACATGATTGAATGAAGTCACATGTTTGTTTGCATACTTGAACGTCCATGTTGCATCTTGCATGTTAACATACTCATAGTGCATTAGATGTGTTGCACATTTGAGTTATTTGCATGTTTGCTTGCTTGCCTAGGTTGCTCTACATTAAGCATGCATTCCTTGCCTCTTGATCAACCATGATAGAGGTTGGGGACCTTTATGTGTTTGTGTGCATTTCATTTGATATTGAAGTTGCACACTTGACTTCTTTGGCCATCATGCATCGAAATGCGTGATTGGTAGCCCGAGGATCGAGAGCCATGCTCCCTTGAGTTCATTGCATGATAGGGAGAGTGGCTATGCACACATTACCATGAAAATACCTTGTCATGCACTGTCTGTCCTCTGTTGCAGCAAAACTAGTGTTCTGCAGGAAGTAATGGCCGGTCGGTCACTTTTAGTGCCGGCCGACTATCAATACCCAGCCGATGATCTAATTTTTGGTCGATGACCATAATTCCATGGCCAGTGGTGCTCCCTCTTGGTCGGTGGCCTCCCACAACTCTCAATTTGGAAACTTGTGCAGTCTTCAGAAGAGGAAAACAGTGCAAACAGAGGCAGTATGAGCATGGAGATGGATTTCTGGGCGGAGCCGAGCATGTGTACATAAAAACTCTCATTTGGGATAGATTTTTGATTTTTTTACTTTTGTGAGAGAAAAATGAAATGATTATGGATTTGATGTAATATTTTGTCTTATTTGACTAAAATAATATATTTTGTCCTATATGACTATTTAGCCTCAACTTTTATCCTAAACGGGGCTTGTGTTTCATTGTTATAATCATAATAAAATTTTGCTAAAAGAAATTTTGGTAGCGTTTGATGGAGTTTTCTAAATATGATTTGATAATAGAGTTGTATTTTGAATTTGTGACTTTTGGAATTATTGATTTGAGTGTGAAAAATTTGTTTGGTGAATGAGTTTTGAAAAGAGTTTAAATTGAGTGGGGAATGTTTGATGTGACATATGATATCTGATACAAAAATCTATAACTCATAAACTAAACACACAACTCAAAAATCTATTAAAAGTTTCATAATTTTTTTTTAAAAATCCCAAGATATTGTTTTATAAATTTTTTTTAAAAAAAAAATTGTCATGTTTCGTTGACCAGCAGGATGACCGGTTAAACCAAATTTTCAAATTTTTTTTTTTTTTTTTGAAAATCCCGCTTTACACAAAATTTTCTACAGAGTTTTTGTTTGTTGTAGAAAATATAATTTGAAAATCCTATCCAAACATGGTATTAGAATATGTGGGTAGAATTATAGTTTGAAAACCTTTCCAGACACAGCCTTATATTTTTGCATTTAAAATTGTAAATTAAAGGACCAACTCAAAAAAAATAAAATAAAAATAGATCTCTAATTCCAAATTTAGACTAATAAATTTCAAATTGTAGTCTTTAAAATGACATTTTTAAAAAATAAAAAATAAAACATAGTAAAATTTTACTCTTCAACATCTATTAAAATTTTATTTAAGCATTAGAAATTATAAAAATTAAGGATCAAATACAAAATTAGATCATTACTTCCAAATTTAAGGCACTATCTATATTAACAATTTTTTTTTATATCTTTTTATCTTTTTTGGGTTATATCACCTCTTTATTTTTTTACACATCTTTTCATAAAAAAAATTAAAAAAAATACTTATTTAGATCGCTCAAAAAAGAAAAACCCATTAGTGAAATTTTACAAGACTTTGGTCAGAGAAATTTCACTAACTCTAGCAGTTTCATTTATTTTTACTTATATAAATTTCACTTAGTACAATAAATAGTATAAAAAAAGAAAAGAAAAGAAAAAGAAAAAAAAGAATAGACTAAGAAAAAACATACAAAACAAATAATAACAACCAATTTTTGTCAACTACTAGCATACAAATCAACAAATAGATAAATAAAATTTAATAAAGAATGAGAAGCTTTATTGAAGGTGAGCAATGTCTTTATCGGAACTAGTGAATCCATCAAACAAAGATATAGAATCGATGATGATAATAATTTATTTCAAGTGAATAAAGCGCATTCAATACTGAACGATAGAGAATATTGAGAGATCGGTGGTGATAGCAATGATTTTAAGTGTAAATAATAGAAAGCAGTGGCGGCAACGATAAATGTGATTGAGGCGGCGGTAGATTTTGTTGAGGCGGCACCGGTAAAACACAATAGAGACAATGAGAGAGAGTGTGTGTGTTTGTGTGTGTGTGTTTTAGGATTTTTAAGACATATAAGGTAGTTTTGACTATTTATGTTAAATTTTGTTTAGGATAATTAAAAACAAAAATTCTAGAGTTTGAACCTTCTAATAAAATAAATCTTGAATTTCAATTTTATTAATTTAAATCTTAATTTTTTGATTTGTTTTCAATATAAACCATTTATTATTTTTATTAAATAAAATCGATGGAGAAAGAACAGTTTAGTTATTAAACTCAATGTAGATTTACAAATATGACTAAAATACTATTTTTATTGAATTTAATAACCAAAATATATATTTTTCATCGATTGTAGTTAACGAAAATAAACAAATGATTTTGATTGAAAATAATTCAAAAGTTTGAAATTTAAATGACAAAATTAAAAACTTAAGATTTGGGAAATCTTTATTTTTTTATTTTTTTGTAATTTTTTCATTTTATTCTTATCCTTCTATGATTTGAAATCCTAAAGACTTACTAGCAAGTAAATTTTTAGTCTTCTTAAACCCTTACACAAATATGTAGAGTGATCTATCCCTAATTTTCTTATATATATATATATATATAATATAATTATAACTAAAAATGATTTAGCGATGACATTTGTGATAATTAACATCACAAATGTCATGACTTGCATATGGTACACACTTTCAAAAGGATTTGTATTTTAAAATAACTCAAAAAAATATATACTGATCTTAGATCAAGTCCAGATAATATCTCAACTTAATTTTTAGAGTAAATTACAAATATACCCTCTGAATTTTCTTAAAATATAAATTATCCATATAGTCTTAGAAATTACATCGCATAACAAATGACTCATTTCATTAATAAATTATCAAGTCAATTAATAATTTTTAAGGAAATACATTTAATTAATAATCCATGTAATTTTATTGTTGTATAAAAAAGTATGTAGAAATTTTATTTTTTAGTTAACCCTATTAAATAAAAAATTCTGATAAGAGGATATTTATAATTTTTAGAACTATAAGAACAATCAGTATTTTAAGTAAATTTCAAAAGATATATTATATAATTTACCTTAATTTTTTTACTGATTAAAAAAATGAGCCACACTAGTCTGTGTTAAGTTTTATAGACAGAACATAATAAATAGTGTGAAATATAACAGGAATAAGGTGTGTGCCTGCTATGCGTGAGGCACAGGGGGCATTATTGTTGCGCTCGTTGAGGGACATTTTCGGGTCTTGATCTACATCGTTTATCTTTAAATTATATCGTGTAGAATAAATTTGTAAAAAATTAAGTTGATCGAATATTAGTAATTTTTTTTATTATTTTATTATTTATTTTTTATCAAAAACACATTTATATTCAATTTTATATCTAAATAACATTTATTAATCATTGTTTTCGATACAAATGTTCTTTGATAAAAAGCTACCGACATTTAAAAATTTTAATTTTTTACAGGTATATTCTACATTATATATTTTAAAACAAACAATTTAAAAATATCAAAATAAGACTTACAATACGCTTCAACACAAGCACAACAGTGCCTGCTATGTTTGCACACAACAGGACCCAATTCCCCAATGAACATTTCTCACAAAAGATATCTTACTTCTGAGAGACCATTTGGAATTAATTAAAAAAAATTAAGAAATAACAAATATTATTTTTTTGTCTAATGAGTAACAATAATCAGTTGTGAATATGAAACCACATTTAAAATAAAACCAAAAACTAAAGGGCACTCGACTAAAGGTGAAAATTTGAAAATTTTGAGATAATTTCAATTTTTTATTTTCTTATTTTTCATACAAATAACAACAATTTAAAATATATATTAATCTATTTGTCTATTTGTCCACCGCCCTGTCCACCGTTTTCACGGTCGGTGACTTTCCAACTAGTCACAGAGGATGGGTGCCAATTGATAGCAGTGTGCGAGAATATATAAAAAGCATAGATAGAAAATTCTAAAGGTAAGAATGGAAAAAAAAAAATTCTCTAACGCTTTGTTTGATTTGGGAATTTGAGAAAGGATTTTAAAAATGAAGTGCAAAAGGTAGATGAAATGTGAATAAAATATATCTACATTTCACCTAGTTTCACGCATATTTTCTCATATATTTTCCAAATCCCTTCCTAAATTCCCCAACCAAACATAGCGTAAAATAATGATTTGCATTTCTTACTATATATTGTATTAACCATATCTAAAATCAAAACATCCCAATTACTAGTCTTAATATCATATTACACCCATTGAACGATAATACTATATACACAGTAGAAAAATTATATAGATTCAGGTGTATCTTGTGGGTAAACAGATTACACAACGAATCCAGTCTAAAAGGTTAATCACGAACTCTTGAATAATTTCCATAAGTGATGGAGTAAAACCACCAGAGGTTTACTCACACTATTCACAGTACAAAGGTGTATGATTTATGGAAGAAGAGAAACGTATAGTTGTTGTGTCAAATACAGAATCCAAATTCAGGTATATAGGAGAGTTAGGAAACCCATAGGATAAATATATTATCCCAAATAATATCTATACCACATCAAGAAAATCTAATATTAATAATTATCATATAATTATATTTGATAATATATCCCATATCAAGATTGTCCTATGTCTTGAATAGCAAATATAAACTGATATATTATTTGGATCTCTCCTAACCGGGACATGTAACCATGGGCGACCTAGTTGGGTTCGAGTTCTAAACCTAACCGAATTTCCAACATCTCCCACTCAAACATGTGCTGGCATAACACCGTGCCTTTTGTATCTCAATCTACACAACAAACGCAATCAAACTTAGCCAAAGAACCGTGCAACTGCTGAGATACTTCATGTGGGAGTCCTACACTAGAAACTCATCACGAGCCAGCATAGAGGCATCAACCCAAAGATAGTATCTCATATGCCTTAGATCCATCTAGTTACATCGAGTCAAGCATCTCCGATCTCTCAAAGAGCAAGCTTTACTCTTTTAATCATGCAATGTATTCACACTCAATCTGCATCCCACATAGAGCGACATGAATTGTTAACAGTAAATATAGAGTAGAGGTGTAATTCTAGACCATCTTCATTTCGCTCTCATGTCACTTAGTTCGAATTCAATCTCTTTTCTGAACATGTACCTCAAAGACGAATCACACATGGCTACGAACAACATACCAAAGTAGCTAACATCAACTTCTTACTTTATGACATAGTCTGAAAGTTACTAAGGGTATAGTAGAAATGTCAAAATCAAAGCATATTTTAACCTATTTAGACTCACACAATGAGGAAAACAGGGATCCTTTCTCTTACCTCACTAACTGGTCGCTGTAGACGTCCCTGAACGTCCCGGAAGGGAATCCCGTTTTGTTCATTTAGGGCTCACTACAGTTCGGACTCAATGTCACGGTTCTGAATCTAATCTCACAATGTGCAATGCAAGACTGATAAATCACCAAAGAGTCCAAATCCGGCAAATCGTTTTGGAAAACAAAATTTTGAGATAAAGAAGTGCCAAATATGGACTGCTTTGCCAGATACAAAGTCGCCACCTAAATATTTTATTTTGGGGAATTTAGGAAACCTTGACTCGTTGCCTAAGGCCACGTATCCGTCATCACCAAAGTTGCCTTGACTCGGGAACTTGGGTACAATTGGGGAAGGTCATTTATGAGCACCCCCGCTCGCCCGATCCGAAGATCGGCCTGTACTAAGCATGATATCGAGTTTTGAAAACATATGTGTTCTTATTCCGGTTAATTAGCTAGAATTTACTATGTGATGCACACAACACAAAGTAATAAGACTAGATCGCCTAATTTGGAACAAGCATCGCATATCCGTTTTGTTTAGAAAATGGTTTGAGGTTTGCTACTCTCGGTAGGCTAAAACACGGATTTCAATGAATTTATTCCAATTTAAGCAACCCAACCTTCACCCACAGGCATTCAGGCAGTTATATCACATAAGCAAATAGCCTCATGGTAAGCATGCTGTTATGTTAACACTTACACACATGCAAGATGCTAAAGCATAAATACTCACAGTGTACTCGAGCCAAAACAAGGAACATGTTAGTAATCAAATATATGATCCAAGTCCATGTAAGATGGCTAATGCATCGCATACAAAATGCAACTAGAATAGGCTCGGCTAATCTAAGGATGGCATGTGAAATGCAACAAATCGATACACCTATTCAACTTGGAATTTAAAATGCTATGTAGTTAAATGATGCGCCGAGCCCGGTGCATGCAATACAGATGAATGATGCAAACATGCATAGCATAAAGATGCTAATTAAAACGTCCCTAGAACTAATTGTCATAAGCGTGTAAGTAAAAAGGAGAAAGAAATGGTGGTTGGAAGACATGCATCACACACACGCACGCTTATTACAAAATTGGCCTCTCTCGGAGGTCCGAATGAATAATACAAATTAATTAACTAAAAGCTAATTAAATATTACCACCCTTAATTAATTAAACAAATTAATTAAATTACTGAAAGTAGTAAAACAATCTCGGAAGAGGGACGAATGCATGCAACGTTGGCTTCGCTCGT
>NW_021024931.1:822508-836502 GCF_004153795.1 Camellia sinensis
AACCAACCCAGCAGTGAAGTGATATTACAATATTGAATATCACTCACACAAAATCACAGTGCAAAGACTTGATCGTTGTGTTTTTGGGAGAGAGTCAGTGTATGGCAAAACACTGCTTGTACTGGCTACTCGTCTTACACTTAATGACTAATTTATTTAAGCTCGCATTTCTTGGATGACGTGACTCTTGAATGTTACTTCATCCAATGATGTAACATTATTTACAAGTCAAATTACAAAGTCAATCCGCGCAGCTTAATAGTCAAGATCATATACAGATCAATTGAGGGCTTACTAATTTCATAACTCCAAAACTACGTAGCGTGCCGCTAACCATAGCGCACGCATTAGTTTTTATTATGCCAAACAAGGCAACAAAACTACGGCGACTTTGAGTTATGTTTCCTTACCTTGACCCAATTAAGGTCTGACCTAAAGTCTTCAAGACTTTTGCTCATCCAAAGAATAGTATTACATTGTTCACATTTGAACATCTCTACTAAGTCTAGGTCAACCAATTAACTTCCATAAGCTAAGTTAATTAAGAGAGAAATTCACATTGGGATTAATTTGATTAGCGATAGGGGATGGACTCCATTAGCATCACTTTTATGTGTGCTTATTTATAGAAGTGTTTTATTGATACAGCACTAAAATGTGTATCAATCTGGAAGTATGAAGTGTTTTGATTTGAGCTTGAGTCTCATTTGTTTGTTGATAATGGAAGGATGTGAATATGATATATGTAATTCACTGTTGTAAGTTTGGCCAGGTTCTGAGCCATGTTGATAAAATTGGAAGGTAAAATGAGTTTTAGGCAATAGTGTTATAAGACTGTAAAATGAAGTAATGGACTATCTTGGTTAACCATCTGTTGAATACCATTGCTTTATTCATTGCTTATATGTGGTTTAGTATATTTCTACTGGGCTGTGGCTCACCCTTTATGGGAACATCATTTTCAGGTTCAGGTGATAAGCTACCTCCAAGGACTTAGCTTGGAAGGACTTGGATTTTGGAAGACTACTTTTAGTTATTTGTTTTTCATTGTTAAGACATGTAAACACTCAAGCCTAGGGCTTTATTTTTATTTGAGTTAGAACTCATACTTTGTGTCCAAGTGTTGGCTTGGAAAGATGTAAGCCGGTAGGGCATTTACTTTGGTGTTGCATGTAATGCTTTTATTATTTGTAAGACTCTGATGGACATTATAAGGAATTATTAAAGTGTTCTCTTTAAATAATGTATGTCAATGATATATAATGGGTATATTTGTTGAGGGCGTTACAAAATTCCTCTAATCGAAGAAGATGAATTGACAATCTCGTCGGTGCAAGTTACACAATTGATGTTGAGTTGGGAAACAAATGGTGTGTCATTGAAATGTGGATCGCGCCAATTGGGGTTCAAGCCGAATAAGTGGAATTCGCTTAAAATCCTATTTAGTTGTCTTTCAACAACATTTAGGGTTACATTACACTGACATGGAAATGTTAGTAATGTGGGGATGTTGAATGTCAAAGTTTATAAAATGTTAGGAATGTGGGAATATTGAATTTTAACGTTTCTTTACACTGATTAAAAGATTCTGTTGAAAATGATGAAAAACTAAAAAAAAGCCTACAATGTGCTCTATGTCCACAAATATAATTTGACCATTACCCAAACCCCACATTATCCCATCATGTGAGGACAAAAAATGACGTCATCCTTGATTTAGGACTTTTCGGTTCTAAAGAAAAGATGCGGGATTAATTGGCATACAAGTTCACAACTTGAGATTTATTGGTATTTCATCTTAAAATTTTTATATTTGAAAAAGCAACTGGATTCTTTTATAGTTGGATCTAATATTTGCGAGAGAAAAAAAAATTTATAAATTTAATGTGATATTTTATCTTATTAATTATTTTAATCTATTTTATTTTTTATAAATTTTAACCTTAAAAAACCCATAAACTCACTTCTCAAATAGGCCGTAGTTTCCGTCGGCAATGTGCGTGCGTGCCATACTGCTACGATACATACAAATTTCTGTCGGTTGAGGGAAGAAAATCGTCTACCAATAATATACCCAATTTATTTGTGGAGAATTTAGTGCTAATGTTTAGTTACAAATTATTTTAAAAAAAGTTTAAAATTACTTCTCTCTCTATTACACATCAATTAATCACTTTTTCTCTTTCTACTCTCATTTTCATTCACTTTTTCTCTCACACACATATACTCAACTGTAACAAAATATCAAATCATCCCAAACTCTCAAATTCCAAAACTATTTTCAAAATATACAACCAGCCAAATCAAAAAAATTTCTAAACTCTCTCTCCCAAAATAGTTTTTGAAAATTTATCTCAAAACACAAACCAAACACACCCTATATTCCCTTCTGTCCCATTTTATTGATCAACTAGTTCATTTTAAGATGTCTCAAAATGATAGGATTGAGTAAGGAAATAGAAAAATTAATAGTCTGAATTGGTTCAATTTAATTATGTAGGTTTGAATTGATTTTTTGAATCCGCAGTTTAATTTTGTTTAGAAAATTAAGAACCGGTCTCCACGGATCAATTCCGGATTTAAGTTCTCGATTTTGGATTTAAACCGAGTAGGACCGTGTGTAATTTAAACGATATAAATCTTTTATGCTTGCTCCATGTTGAACAATATATTTATTTATTAAATATTATGTTTGTTTAAGCCATATTTCAAAAAAATCATAGATAGATTAATGTTAAATAATGTTTGCTTCATTTTGGGGTTGTTTGGCAAGTTGTTGTTGTTGTTGTTATTTATTTATTTTTTAAACTTTATTTATTTATTTTTTTACGTTTTTGTGAGTAAAATAGCTAATAAAGACAACATAGGCTAAAATAGTCATTAAGATAAAATATCACATCCAAACTATAATCATTTCATTTTTTCTTTCACAACTATCAAATCAACTATCAAAAAAAGTCAATCAACTTCCTAAAAACAACTTTTTTAATTAGGTTAAAATAATCAAAAACTAAAAAATCAATTAGAATAGCGAACTTTTTAAACGAGCCCTTATTTTGTGGGCATGCTATTATTATTTTTTTAATTTTATGATAGGTTGAATTTTTTGAAAATATTATATGATTTTTCCTGTGAACAAATTATGTAAAATCGTGGTTTCAAACCGAACTGAACAATGCATAAATGGTTTAGTTTGGATTGATTCCATAATTTAAATGGATTGATTTGGTTCCAATTTTTATGAAACCAGTCCTAATTTTACTCCAAACTGAATCAATCCAAACCATGTTCACCCATACAAAATGATAGTCTCTTTTGAAATGCCTAAGTAAAAAATATTTGGTAGCATTTAGTTTGATTTTGGAATCATGATTTGGATCAAAAAATTTCAAAACATTTTTCAAAAAAACTTATAACCAAACAAGTTTTCAAAACTCTATTTAAAAAAAAAAAAATTCAATTTTTTGAATTTTGTTCTATAAAATTATTTTTTATTTTTGAAAAAATATTTTGTTATGTTTTTAAGTATTGGCCAAATAATTTGTTATGATTTAGATATATATGGGCGATCTAAAATTTTTTAAAATTTAAAAAATAAATAAAAAAATTAAAAAGATTTTTAAAAAGTATTTAAAAAAATAAAAAAATAAAATATTTTAAATAAATAATATATATTTAAAATAAAAAATAAACCCAAAACAATTTCAAAATACAACTCAAAACTCATTTCAAAACTTATAACCAAACAAGTTTTTTTTTTCTTTTCTTTTCAAAACTCATTTCAAAAACTTATCTTTCAAAACACAACTCAAACCTCAACTCAAAACTCAACTTTCATTTCAAAAACTAAACCAAACGGAGTCTTTCCAAAACTAACCCCCTTTGAGTAATTATAAGTATATTAAAAAATTTAAAAAATAAAAACATTACTGGAAAAATAATTTGGAATTTAAATTTAAGTACAATAATTGTATGTCCCTTTAAAAAGTTAGAATCTCCAAAAGGGGACCAAGAAATTAGGACAGAGAGAGTATAAAATTTTATTTTTTTTGACTTATTTTTTAAATTCAATAATATTTAAAGTGAAATGATTGGTTAATTAATTAGAGAATGTATGAAATATTCTAAAATGAAGCCATATTATTGGATTTGAAAAGTTGGTATAATTTTTTTAGCCTAAGTAGTACTACCCTTTTAATAAATTTCATTATTTTAAAGATTTAATTCATCAAATTTTAATTTTTACGTTTGAAATTTTATAACAGCCGACTTAGACCAGACCCGACCCTTTTCATACTTTTAGATCCGGGATTCCGTACGTTTAACTATTGTCCATGTCCTTTTATCATCTTGTTGATAGTCGAGTTGGGTTGTTGATTCTGTTTGAAACACGTTGTGAGTTAGTTTTTCGAAAGAGTTGTCTATTTCACTTTGGGTTCGCTCGAGCGATGCTTTGGTTGCTCGAGCGGTCTTTGAGATCTCTCAATATTTTTGCAAACCTGTAAAACTTTTGGGATTGGGTGATCTTCGCTTGAGTGGTATTTTCTTTGCTCGAGCGGTCTTTTGCAGGTCTGAACTTCTGGGAGGGGGTTATTGTGCATTCTAGTGGTATTTTTGGTTGCTCAAGCGATGCCACTTATTGTGTCTAACGCTCGAGCGGTGGTTTGGTCGCTTGAGCGGTTTGTGCGTATATGAGATCGGAGAAATGGGATTTTTGTCACTTTTTTACTCTCACTTTCTCTCTAAAACACTTCAAAACCTAATTTCTTCACCTTCTCTCTCTAGAACACTCCAAACCCTAATTTCTTCACATTCTCTCTCCAATTCTTACTTAAAACCCTCTCACACAACTCAATGCATTGATTTCACCACCATTGTGCTTTGGAGTAAAACATAGAGCTCGTCGGTGAGTTCAATCTAATCGGAATATATTTCAATTTCGGCTCCACTAAACTTCAACACTTGCATTTTTTTTCTTCTAAACTTGAGGTAGGGATTTCTTCAACCTTTGGTATGATTCTTAACATAGTTATTTGCTCATTGAAAATGGTTAGTGATTTGAGGATTTTGGGTAAAACCCAGGATTTGATTTTAAAATGTAAAGGAGGAGTTTTTTAAATAAGTTTTTGAGAACGGTTGTGGAAGCATATAAAATGTTGGGTCGTGTTAAAATGTTGGAATTTCCTTACTTAAATGTGATTTTGAAAGTAAAAAGAAAGGATGTTGGTTTTTTTTTAAATAAGTTCTTGAGAGGTTTTGTTTGAAAATCATTGATATTTGATTTATGAAAGAAAAAGGAAGGATATTGGGTTTTGAAAAGATAAGATGAATGTATTTGTTGATGATGAGAGTGGAGTTGGATATGTATTATTGCTTCAATTTTGAAAATTATCTGTTGAGTAGAAATATTTGCTTTGGTCTATCAGTGGATGATAGCTTTAATTATTGTAGAAATTGTATGAGGATTAGGTGAATTGAAACTAATTACTCATACATCTTGCATTGAGCATTGTTTCACACTTAAACATTGAAAATATATTCTTTTGAGAAATAGAGTTGTATACCTTAGTGAATCTAGTTAGGGGGTGTGATTGTGTTTATTATGTTAGCATTTGTGTCCTGGGTGAAAGTCCAGAAACCTGTGCGATTAGGTGCTGAACTGTAGACGTCCCCGAACGCCCCGGGAGGACGAGTCCCGTTCTGTTCATATTGGGTTCACTACAGTTCAGGACTCTCAAATTGTCACGGTTCTTAATCTGAACCAAAGAGTCCAAATCCGGCAAATCATTTTGAGAAACAGATTTTTGAAAAGAAGTGCCAAACATGGACTGCTTTGCCAGATACAGAGTCGCCACCTAAATATTTTTTCAAGGGGGAATTTAGGAAACCCTAACTCGGTGCCAAAGGCCACATGTCCGTCATCACCAAAGTTGCTGTCACGACCCAAACCCGGCCCTATGGGTTTAGTACCGTAACCGGCCAGTAATCCGAGATTACCGAAGGCCTGCTGAACAGTAATACAGTAAAACAGAGTACAGGGCCTGGCGGAAGCCAAAACAGTAAAGAAACATTGACATTGTTATCTGGTAAGCTTGTGTGATGCTTGGAAACAAGTTTGCTGCAACTATCAACAACACTTCTCATATCAACAACAAAGGTTTTTGAAAGAAAAAACGATCTTTTTAAATGAAGCAAACTTAGCTAGTGTACTTAGTGACATATTGAACCTGTCTACAGTATTGCAAATTTGCAACTATTTATAACAAAATAGCTTGTGTCACTATACAAGCTTATTTGTTACATAGATTCTTCAAAATAAATCAAATACCCATGTCTGATACCCAACACTTGGAGAAGGGAGTGGGAATGTGTATGATTCTTTCCGTCGGACACTTATTATATATTTGTATTTAACACTATTTTTATGTCTATATTGTTGTATAATTGATCTAAAATGAGTAAACACTATATGTCGCATATAATGCTATCTTTTTTGCCTAGTTCGCATACCCTTAAATTTGAGGGTTGATGGATCCAACATCTAGATATGTACGCACACATGACAACTGTATCTGAGTCCATGTGGCTTTACACATTGCAACCACCTGTATTATGGTGCTTTAAACTTTTTTGGTTGACAGAGAAATCCCCATTTCAATAGATACCTATTTGAAATTTTGTGAGGGATGAGATTGTATGGTTTTTAATTTTTTTTTTGCTTTTGATCATGTGTACATGTCAATTATGTTGGTTTTACTCCTTAAATGCCTTGTAGCGGATTTATTAATGCCACCATCCTCTTGGTGTCTTCTAGTGGATTCTATTATTACCACCCTCTCCCAACTAAGAAAAAACTCTTATGAACATCTTTTTATTGGGTGGATTCTAGAAGTTTGGAATGAATTATGGAATAAAAATGGATAGATGGAGAAAAAAAAACAAGATAACTCCCTCCGTCCCATTTTGTTGGTCCACTATTCCATTGTGGGATGTCCCAAAATTATTGTCCCATTTGAAAAGTCAAAGTAAAAAATATTTGATTTTCCAAAACTATCCCTTTTGAGTAATTATAAATATATTAAAATTTTGAAAATATAGGGGCATTAGTGGAAAAATATTTTGAAATTTATATTTAAGTGTAATGATTTTATGCCTCCTTAAAAAGTTAGAATCTCCAAAAGGGACTAACAAATTGGGACAGAGGGAGTACATCTTCTATTGGGTTTAATATGAGTGGTTTGGTTTAAGCTCATCATAAAGAAGTTTGGCCATTAAATTTGGATATATCATTAGAATTGGGTGGAGTTGAACTGAATATGTCATTGTGGTCACTGGCCATAATTTTACGCTTTATCATGATGGAGGTGTCGGTAAAATGTTTGAAGATTTTAAGGATCTTGAATTTATGCAAATAGGGGGCTTTAGGATCTCTATAACATGAAAGATCCTTGTGACATATATCGTTTTTTTGCTTGATTGGTCGGTCATATGCATATATCTATACACTATAATAAAAGGAAATTGAAGCTTTTGAACAGTGTTTTCATTGTTCGCTGGTGGCTTCTTTTTTGTCAAGTTTTGCCCATAATGCTCTTTTACTTTTTTAGTTTGGTGAGTATCTTTAGTCAATTAATATACACAAGCCTCACAGTAACTGTGGCTCTCTTTTTTTCTTCCATAATTGCCTTTCCTTTTGAAACTTACTTGAAATATGTGCAATGGTGTGAAGGCGACTTTAATGCTGATGTTGTAACATTTAATTATGATGGTGTTTTTTTTTTAATTATTTATTTATTTATTTTTAAAGAATTATTATCATAATAATGTTACGGTTGGCCAAAGTAGTTTATCAAAAAATTTCATCTTTTATATCGATTCTTATGTAGCATGGTAACTCTCACTTTTTATTATATATGATGGGTTCTACACATGCATGCCTTGAAATGATAAAGTAGAATGAATTGGTAGGTGATCAAGTATTTTCCTAAACTCTGCAGTTCCATGACCAGAGTAAGTTAGATTCTGTTTTGTGTCTGGTCAACCTTGAATATGATGCTGATAATGTCATTTGAACAATGTTTTGTGCTAACTGCTGGCCAGGAATTGATGTTAAATGGTAAAAGCGCTGACCTGTTGACATTGTTATCTGGTAAGCTTGTGTGATGCTTGGAAACAAGTTTGCTGCAACTATCAACAACACTTCTCATATCAACAACAAAGGTTTTTGAAAGAAAAAACGATCTTTTTAAATGAAGCAAACTTAGCTAGTGTACTTAGTGACATATTGAACCTGTCTACAGTATTGCAAATTTGCAACTATTTATAACAAAATAGTTTGTGTCACTATACAAGCTTATTTGTTACATAGATTCTTCAAAATAAATCAAATACCCATGTCTGATACCCAACACTTGGAGAAGGGAGTGGGAATGTGTATGATTCTTTCCGTCGGACACTTATTATATATTTGTATTTAACACTATTTTTATGTCTATATTGTTGTATAATTGATCTAAAATGAGTAAACACTATATGTCACATATAATGCTATCTTTTTTGCCTAGTTCGCATACCCTTAAATTTGAGGGTTGATGGATCCAACATCTAGATATGTACGCACACATGACAACTGTATCTGAGTCCATGTGGCTTTACACATTGCAACCACCTGTATTATGGTGCTTTAAACTTTTTTGGTTGACAGAGAAATCCCCATTTCAATAGATACCTATTTGAAATTTTGTGAGGGATGAGATTGTATGGTTTTTAATTTTTTTTTTGCTTTTGATCATGTGTACATGTCAATTATGTTGGTTTTACTCCTTAAATGCCTTGTAGCGGATTTATTAATGCCACCATCCTCTTGGTGTCTTCTAGTGGATTCTATTATTACCACCCTCTCCCAACTAAGAAAAAACTCTTATGAACATCTTTTTATTGGGTGGATTCTAGAAGTTTGGAATGAATTATGGAATAAAAATGGATAGATGGAGAAAAAAAAACAAGATAACTCCCTCCGTCCCATTTTGTTGGTCCACTATTCCATTGTGGGATGTCCCAAAATTATTGTCCCATTTGAAAAGTCAAAGTAAAAAATATTTGATTTTCCAAAACTATCCCTTTTGAGTAATTATAAATATATTAAAATTTTGAAAATATAGGGGCATTAGTGGAAAAATATTTTGAAATTTATATTTAAGTGTAATGATTTTATGCCTCTTTAAAAAGTTAGAATCTCCAAAAGGGGACCAAGAAATTTGGACAGATAGAGTATAAGATTTTATTTTTTTGACTTATTTTTTAAATTCAATAATATGTAAAGTGAAATGATTGGTTAATTAATTAGAGAATGTATGAAATATTCTAAAATGAAGCTATATTATTGGATTTCAAAAGTTGGTATAATTTTTTTAGCCTAAGTAGTACTACCCTTTTAATAAATTTCATTATTTTAAAGATTTAATTCATCAAATTTTAATTTTTACGTTTGAAATTTTATAACAGCCGACTTAGACCAGACCCGACCCTTTTCATACTTTTAGATCCGGGATTCCGTACGTTTAACTATTGTCCATGTCCTTTTATCATCTTGTTGATAGTCGAGTTGGGTTGTTGATTCTGTTTGAAACACGTTGTGAGTTAGTTTTTCGAAAGAGTTGTCTATTTCACTTTGGGTTCGCTCGAGCGATGCTTTGGTTGCTTGAGCGGTCTTTGAGATCTCTCAATATTTTTGCAAACCTGTAAACTTCTGGGATTAGGTGATCTTCACTTGAGTGGTATTTTCTTTGCTCGAGCAGTCTTTTGCAGGTCTGAACTTCTGGGAGGGGGTTATTGTGCGTTCCAGCAGTATTTTTGGTTGCTCAAGCGATGTCACTTATTGTGTCTGATGCTCGAGCGGTGGTTTGGTCGCTTGAGCGGTTTGTGCGTATATGAGATCGGAGAAATGGGATTTTTGTCACTTTTTACTCTCACTTTCTCCCTAAAACACTTCAAAACCTAATTTCTTTACCTTCTCTCTGTAGAACACTCTAAACCCTAATTTCTTCACCTTCTCTCTCTAGTTCTTACTTAAAACCCTCTCACACAACTCAATCCATTGATTTCACCACCATTGTGCTTTGGAGTAAAACATAGAGCTCGTCGGTGAGTTCAATCTAATCGGAATAGATTTCAATTTCGGCTCCACTAAACTTCAACACTTGCTCTTTTTTTCTTCTAAACTTGAGGTAGGGATTTCTTCAACCTTTGGTATGATTCTTAATATAGTTATTTTCTCATTGAAAATGGTTAGTGATTTGGGGATTTTGGGTAAAACCTAGGATTTGATTTTAAAATGTAAAGGAGGAGTTTTTAAATAAGTTTTTGAGAAAGGTTGTGGAAGTATATAAAATGTTGGGTCGTGTTAAAATGTTGGAATTTCCTTACTCAAATGTGATTTTGAAAGTAAAAAGAAAGGATGTTGGTTTTTTTTAAATAAGTTCTTGAGAGGTTTTATTTGAAAATCATTGATATTTGATTTATGAAAGAAAAAGGAAGGATATTGGGTTTTGAAAAGATAAGGTGAATGTATTTGTTGATAATGAGAGTGGAGTTGGATATGTATTATTGCTTCAATTTTGAAAATTATCTGTTGAGTAGAAATATTTGCTTTGGTCTATCGGTGGATGATAGCTTTAATTATTGTAGAAATTGTAAGAGGATTAAGTGAATTGAAACTAATTACTCATACATCTTGTATTGAGCATTGTTTCACACTTAAACATTGAAAATATATTCTTTTGAGAAAAAGAGTTGTATACCTTAGTGAATCTGGTTAGGGGGTGTGATTGTGTTTATTATGTTAGCATTTGTGTCCTTGGTGAAAGTCCAGAAACCTGTGCGATTAGGTGCCGATCCTTCCAATTAGTACCGGTAAAATGGTTGTGATAGTGTTTGTATTGCCTACTAGCAGACACGTACCTAGAGATTCTTAGTGTTTTGTATCCACTGCCCCTATTTTTCTAATATAAAATAATATTTTTCATGAATTGATATATAATATTGACATACATTGTTTTGAGATGGAAAAAGAATAATGTTTGGCAAATGGCATGCATATGCATTCACTTTATGACTTCGTTAAGTTTTATACTTTGTGTTAAAGTATTTTTATTGGGTTTTAGCTCACCTTATGTGGAAAACAACTTTCAGGTGCTGATGATATGCCTCCAACAAGGACATTGCTTAGGAGAACTTAGAGTCGAGAGCTCATTTTTATTTTTTTTGTGTAATTATTTTGTACAAGCCTTAGGGTTTATTTATATTGAGTTTAACTCACTTTTGTTGTACCCAAGCATTGACTTGGAAAGACGTAGCCATTAGGGCATAAACTTATACGTATGTCCTTTTGTTTAGATTCATTTACTATTAGCATATGCTATAGATTCAAAATCTATGATTTATGAATATAAACCCGCATACGTCATCTTTTGTATGATTAAGGAGTATCAATGAATCATTAAATATATCACAAATTATACATTCTATGGAATATTATGCTACGAGTAATTGTTATTATTTCGGGGCATTACAACTTGGAATCAGAGTTATCAGGGGTTTGAATACTTTGGGATCATGGGATGTGATTTTTACCAAAATGGGTTTATCTCGCTAGATGATATTAGAAATAGACTTAGTATGCTATGTGATAACATGTTTATGTGACTAGATGAGTATGTGATTTAATTTTGAAGATATTGATTGAGTCTACGAGTTTATAAAAGTCCTATTACAAGAGCACTTGATCACTGCTATTTCTAATTGGAACTCTAGCAATGTCACGGAATGATCATTATCTAGACAGGAAATTCATTTGTGATTATGTGATTCGGTGCTTATGTGGAATGAATTACTTGTTGTCCACCGTATTAGAATCTGAGTGAATTAGTTTTTTTTGAGGAACCTGAGCTATTACAATTTTTTTGGGTGTCCTTTATCCTCTAAAAGCATAATATTAGGGACCTTGAAAAAAATTCCCCTAACTTTTTCGGCTAAGGAGCTTATAATAGGTGTTAACAAACATTGAGTCAGATCAAATTGAAGTTAGTAGTATGTGTATCATCCTAAGTTTGATCACGCGTAATATATGGCTTAATCTAGACATTCCATGTATATTCTTAAAAGAATGTCTAAATTTCAATCTCACCTAATAGATATAAGTTATTAATTAATTAATTTATTTATTTGTCTTCAAGGACTATTAAATTTTTTAAACTCTTTTAATAATTCTTTGAATTTAAAAGCCACTCGAGTCTGATTTGCAATCGGTTCCTTTTTTTCACCTTAATTTAGAGCACCCACTTTAAAAATTATACCATCCCAACAAATCCATTGTTATTTGTGAAAATTATACCTCTTTTTTTTGTTTTGTTTTGTTTTGTTTTTGTTTTTGTTTTTGTTTTTTTGTTTTTTTGTTTTTTTTTTTCATTTTGGTGAATCTTATAGCTTAAACCATGTAACAAATGAAATCTGGATCATTAAATTTTAATAATAAACCTGTAGACGTCCCCGAACGCCCCCGGGAAGAACGAGTCCCCCGTTCCGTTCGATATTGGGCTCACTACAATTCGGGACTCTCAATTTGTCACGGTTCTAAATCTGAACCAAAGAGTCCAAATCCGGCAAATTGTTTTGAGAAAACAGATTTTGAAAGAAGTGCCAAACATGGACTGCTTTGCCAGATACAGAGTCGCCACCTAAATATTTTATTTTGGAGAAATTTAGGAAACCCTGACTCGTTTGCCTAAGGCCACGTGTCCATCATCACCAAAGTTGCCTCGACTCGGGAACTTGGGTACGATTGGGGAAGGTCACTTCGTGAGCACCCCCGCTCGCCCGATCAAAGATCGGCCTCTACTAACCATGATATCTATTTTTGAAAACATTATGCGTTCTTATTCCGGTTATTAGCCTAGATTTACTATGTGATGCGCACAACATACAAGTATAGACTGGATCGTCTGAATTGAAACAAAACATTTCATGTTTGCTTATTTTGAAAATGGTTTGATCGTGCTACCCGCAAGTAGGCTAAGATGTGGATTTGACACCCTCGGGTGGGCTTAAAAAAGATGATTTTGCCACTATCTAGTGGGCTTAAAACACACAGTGAATGAATTGTTCCAATCCAAATAACCCAACCTTCACCCACAGGCATTCAGGCAGTTATATCACATAAGCAATTAGCCTCATGGTAAGCATGCTATCATGGCAGTCGCTCACACGCACGCAAGGATGCTAAAGCATAAAACTTACCGAGTACTCCAAGCCAAAACAGAAACTAATTAGAAATCCATGCATGATCCTAATTATACAGAAATGCCTAATGCAACACATGCAAAAGTGCAACTATAGCGGGCTCGGCTATTTTAAACATGGCATATGAAATGCTACAGCTAACATGTATTCAACTTGAAATTGAAAATACAATGCAGTTAGTATGATGCGCCGAGCTCGGTGCATGCAAGACAGATGAATGAATGAAACATGCTATCATACTGTATGCTAATTAAAACATGCCCTAATCTAACCATCATAAGCGGGTAAATAAAAGGGAGAAAGACGTGGGGTTGGAAGACATATATCATACACACGCACAATTATTACAATATTGCCCTCGCGCAGAGGGTCCGAATAAATAATACAGTCCCGAATAAATAATTACAGTCCAAATAATTGCAAAATCCTAATTAATTAACAAATTAAACTAGGTAAGCTGTAAACTAGCATGCAAGCTAGGGACTGCCTCGATGCTGCTTCGGATGATGAACGATGCATGCTCGGGTTGCCTTGTGCGGAGAATCCCTTGCGATGCCCCGGTTTGCCTCTGTTTGCAATTGTTCTTGGAATGCGTGCCAAGCTCCGGAAGGCTGCCAATTTCTGATTTGCTGCAACAGAGAGCAACAAAGGGGCATGGCAAAGTATTATCACATATGTATGCATGACTACTCTTCAAA
>NW_021024931.1:843123-859924 GCF_004153795.1 Camellia sinensis
TTTAGACAAAAAGAATGTCTTGATTACTTTGACACATACTCACCGGTTACTAGAATAACATCCATTAGAATGCTAATTGCCATTGCATCTCTATACAATCTAGAAATTCATCAAATGGATGTTAAAAACGCTTTCTTAAATGGTGAGTTAAATGAAAAAATTTACATGGAACAACCAGAAGCGTTTTCTGTTCCAGGGAAAGAAAAGAAAGTGTGCAAATTGGTTAAATCATTATATGGTTTAAAACAAGCGCCAAAGCAATGACATGAGAAATTTGATAGGGCAATGATGTCAAATAGTTTTAAAATTAATGAGTGTGACAAATGTGTTTATATTAAAACACAGACAAAGGTTATGTCATTGTATGTCTTTATGTAGATGATATGCTCATCATATGTAGTAATAATGATATGATTAAAACTACCAAAAAAATGTTGAATAAATATTTTGACATGAAGGACATGGGCATTGTTGATGCAATTATTGGTATGAAAATTACCAAAACATCAGAATGATATGCTTTGTCACAATCTCATTACATTGAGAAAATACTTGACAAATTTAGCAAAGATGATGATCATCTTGCTAGAACACCTGTAGATATTAATTTGTATCTTTCTAAGAATGTACAGGAAAGTATTTCTCAATTAGAGTATGCCCAAATTATTGGAAGCTAAATGTACTTGATGAACTGCAATCGCCCAGACATGGCTTATGCAGTAAGTAAATTAAGTAGATATACGAGTAATCCGGGAGTAAAACACTGGAAAGCAATTATAAGGGTTCTAAGATATCTTCGATTTGCTCGTAATATTGGGCTTAATTATACTAGATATCCAGCAATACTTGAAGGATACTGTGATGCAAATTGGATATCGAATACTAGAGACTCGAAGTCCACCAGTGGGTATGTCTTTACTCTTAGTGGGGCGGCTGTATCTTGGAAATCTTCCAAACAGACTTGCATTGCTAGGTCTACTATGGAATCTGAATTCATAGCTTTAGACAAAGCTGGGGAAGAAGCAGAATGGCTTCGCCACTTCCTTGAAGATATTCCAATATGGCCAAAACCGGTGCCTGCTATATGCATACATTGCGACAGTCAATCTGCAATAGGTAGAGCATAGAGTTATATGTATAACGGTAAGTCTCGACATATTCGTCGTCGACATAACACCGTAAGACAACTACTCTCTAATGGAATTATTTCCATAGAATATGTTAAGTCTAAAGACAACATAGTGGATCCACTAACCAAAGGGTTAGCAAGAGAGTTAGTTGAGAATTCATCGAGGGGAATGGGACTTAAGCCTATTAAATAAGAGTTACCATAACGGCAACCCGACCTAGTTGACTAGAGATCCCAAGATAGGTTCAAAGGGACAACCGAGTTGTGAATGACTCAGAAGGATCACTGGGGAGTCTAACTCCTACCCATTTCTTTGATGAAATAGTGATGTCTGCAGCATTTGAGGTTAAGTAAAATTTTAATGATTCTTATATCTAGCTAAACCTAGTGGAGTATGGCAGGATACTCTTCATAAGAATCACCTATGTGAGTGTGAACTGGGCCGGTTCTATAAGATTTGTGAAGGGAGTTTGTAGAGTACTCATGAAAGACCAGTCTGTTCAGGGCCAAAATGAACACAATAGTGAGAACTAAACTGTGTCTGGAGATATACTGTGTGGGTTCTATTGTCTTGGTTTACACAAACGGCTGAACAGTTCAAGACATCATGTTCACTGTTTAGCTAGTAAATTCGATAGTGTCTCACAAGGAAAGGTTCAAAGCCAAAAGCTACCTATCCTTTGCAGAATATTTCCAATTTCTGTACTCTCTGAAATTAGATCATGTTGTTGCATTTGCTCTCCGTCAAATTCCATTCATGTGGGAGATTATTAGAAAAATGGTTTAATATAGGCATATTTTTTAGCCCAAAATTGAGTGGGCCCTAAACGTCTTTTGGGGTGGGTCCGAAGAGGTGACGTGTTCCTTGCCGCGTGGCAAGTCACACGGTGAAGACTGAACGTCAAAAACCATTTATGAGTGAATGGGAAGTTGACGTCGTTTTCGGGTCTAACATTAATTTTTTAGATAAAATTCATTTGAATTTTTTTAATAAAAATTATTGTGAGAATTTAATTTAATTCTAAATTTAAATTTTGGATTCCTGATGGTTTCCTAAAGTTTGTAATTGTGAGAATTTAATTTAATTCTAAATTCAAATTTTGGGGTTCCTAAGTGGTTTCATAAAATTTGTACCTCTTCCTTTATTTATTAAACTATTCATTTTGTTTAATATATATATATATATATTCAAATAGTTTAATATATATATATTCAAAATAGTTTATATAATAAAGTTTCCAACAGGTTTGACTTTTCCACCGGAGGTACTACTTTCAAAACAATTTGAAAAATAATGTTCCAAGGTGCTAACGGACAGAACAGGTATATAACTGCTGAATCTGTTCAATCGGTTATAGATCTGTTTGATTTTTTAATCAAACTTGTTCAAATCTGTGTCACACCTGTTCGGGTCTTTTGTTTGTCTATATATAGATCAATTTTCCTGCAGTCCTAGAGAGCCGTATGTCAGTATGCAAAATACTTTGTTGCTGTTCAATTCTCATTTATTCTTCATATTAGATTTAGAATAAATTAAAGGGAGTATAGAACACAGGTTTGGTTCGCCGAATAAATTGTTTGGAGTGCTACTACAATTTGTGAAGATCATTGTATCCTGGGAGATAGACGCCACTCAACCGTAAGCACCGTAGCGGGGCGAATCTGTCTTAAGGACAGAGTGTCACACACTCGACTTGGTCTTAATTTTAATTCGGTTCGATAAATAAATCCAGTATATTATTTATTTATTTTGTTTGAATTTATTTTAAGTTATTTCATTTACACAGAAGATTGTTCCAACAGAAATAACCATTGTAAATGTCAAAAATTTAAAAATTTATGCCAAAATAATATAGAAAACTCTAAAATCCATTTTTCTAGATATAATAAATTCAAATCTACACTTTAAAAGTGTTTAGAGAGCTTGCCAGAGACATGCCGAAATGTCGCCAAAAGGGCACCGAAAATATCCTAGGGAGATAGGCTGTCCACGCCCATGCTTCGGAGGGTCTGTGTATTGGAATTGTTAACCTCAAAGAATAATTTGATTCAAGCCTTTCCCATTGAAATTATGAGAAAAAAATTACCTAGTAGATTGAGAATTCCAATATGACCACGAGTCCTTTCATTTATTAATAGCCTTGTTCAAGTTGTTCTTAATTAAAAATAAAAAAATAAAAATAAAAAAATTGATTGCATCCCCTTTTATTGTTGGGTGGGTACATCGCCATATGTTGTTTCTAGAACTCTAGATGATTTGATTATTTATGACACCTGATTCGTTAAAATTTTTTTTTTTTTTTTGAGAATATTAACGAAATAAACGTAAACCTAATAACTTATTGGGTGATTCTACTTACACCACCCTTTTACTTCCTTACACCCTCTATCTTATTACACCACTAAAAAAAATACAACTCTCATTACACCCCATTATATTACCAATAGTAACCCTAAATTAACCTTTCATCTCTTTACACAACTTACCTTTTGGAGGGAAAAGAGAGAAGCAAGACAAAAGCAGCAGCAAGGAAGACGACGGGTCGGACGTAGAGAAGGCGAGTGTTTCCAACGGCGCGAGGGATTCGAACGGCGTTGTGCTCTGTGTTATCTCATTCTTCTCATTTGCTCAAGGTAAGTGAAAAACTCTTCTTTCTCTCTCTATATTAACAGATATATATGTATATATATATATGTATCTCTATCATCTATATCATAATTTTTTTTGAATATATGTATCTATCGTGGTCATTTTTGTCCCTTAATGTTCATACTTGCTTAAGAAGAGAAGGTTATGTTGCTTAATTTCTGCAATGTATAGTCATTATAGTGCCGGCACAGCACTTTCAGAGCGAGAAAGACATAATAGACGCTGTAGTTGATTTCTTAATTTCCCCCCCTCTCCTGGAATATTCTGTCAATGTTTGAATTAGAAAGCATAATCAAACATTGGTTATGTCAATGTTTGATGCGTAGCCAGCAAAAAAATGCCAAATATATTTTCGATTATACTTTTTGGTTCTGGTGTGAATGGTAAATTATAATCTAAAACAAACTCTTGTCTATATTGGTAATTATATTTGCATGTTGATATTTGTGGTCCCTCCCACCAGAATCAATATATTGAAAATGGGACAAGGTCTATGACAAGATAAAAGCATTCTCATGAGTACCAGAGTAACTTTAGCCAAATCACTAGTTTTAAAGTTGCAGAAGGACATTAAATTAGAGACAAGAGTTTGTTTTAGATTATAATTCCACATGCTCCAAAGCATATAACTTACTACTCTCTCCACTACCCTTTTAAGTTTGTGTGCTTTTTTAGTATTTGAAAGCTGGTGCTGGCAGTAGTTGGACTGAGATTAGAATTTACAGAATTTGGAACCTCTAGAATACTCTGTCTGTTCAATTTTGGAGTCTGGATTCTTGCAACTGAGCTTGATTTTATTTATCCATCATCCTCTTTCTGTCTTTTAAAAGTGTCATTCCCAAAGGTACAGTCATTTAAATGCTTACGAGCATCTGATGCTGTGCGTACTAGAAGTCAGTGATTGTGTCAATTGGCATTAAAGTTTGAAAAGGAGCAGTTTTGCTTTTGCCTTCATAATTTATATTTTATATATAAGTGGATTCAGATATGTTCTGTGAAGTTACCTACACAAGTTTGAGTTTATTTTTGAAGTTGTCTTGATTATCTCAGTTCTGCATATCCAATTGATGATATCGATGAAGTTACTATGTTCTATGTGCCAGCTGTTTTTTATGAGATGTAATAGGAGACGGTAGAAATATGTCGAAGTGTTTGGGTATAGTTTTTGCATGGACAATGTGAGATGATATAATGTCACATATGTATGTCATATAGTTTTTGATTATGGCATATTGATTTTCTATGCACTTTCTATTCTTTCTCGTTGATGAATTTGTATTTGCAAACAGTATTAACATGGGAAATCACAATAGTAGAGTATATGCATAATTATATATATATATGCTTGAGTGTGCTCTGTTTTTTTTGTTTTTTTTTTTTTTTTCACTTGATGAGTTTCAGTAATAATTAGTTTATGTCGATGGATGATTGTGTGTGTTTAGGCTTATATTGGGTATGTATCCATAAAAATTTAGTACCGGTAAGAGCAAGTAATTCAAATGGGAAATCACAATAGTATTACATGCAATTTTATATGTTTTTCTTATAAATACAAGTTATAGGAGCTATCATAGGTGTGATTACAAAGATTCAATCTCTATAGAACAAAAAACAATCAAAATAGTTGACTAAGCACTGTTTTTATTTTGTCAGAAAGCCCTCAGAATATTTTGGAGGTTTCCAAATTAATTGCTGTGTGTTAGATTATTGGATTCTATTTTTCTTTCAGTTGTGCTTTGAAGAATAACCTTAGCTATGTTGTTAGATTTTACCTTTTTACTAGCTACCGTTGGTTGGGTATTTCTACTTTGAGCTATCTATGTTTATTGTTAATTGTTGTTGCCCCAAATCTGTTTTTCATTTAGTGTGGAGTCAATTCTTGTGTTACTTAATATATACTTTTTTGGTTTTTCCTACTTTTTGTAGATGTATTTTTTTAGAAAGCTTTTATTTTTGCTGTGAGTTGAAAAACTAGCATGAATGGTTACAGCATGTGAGTTGAAAAAGTAGCTTCAATGGTTTGAAAAATTATGGTTCTAAAACAGGAGCACATTGTTACTTATCAATTATCAATGAACATCATGTTGAGTCAAAATAACAAGAAAAGTTTGACGGGAGGATCTAATTTTAAGTATCAACATATGCATTACTAGATCATGTTTATAGCAATCCCGGTTGTCCCTTTACTGTTCAGTTGTATTCCGGACTCGGTTCCGTGGAATTGGTAGTTGTATTTATCTTGTTGTCGTCCTTTAAATCCATTTGTTTGAGTTTTAGCATGTGTTGGGCTTGGTTGTTACAGGTTGGTAGAGCTTTGGCTCCTATTGTTGTTGCCCAGTTTTTGAGTGATCCGCTCGCGCGGGTCATTTTGCGCTCGAGCGGGGTTTACACCTTTCCAGCATTTCGAGTCCCTACAAAACTTCTGCAAGTGTGTTTTCTACGCTCGAGCGGGTTTCTTGCGCTCTAGCGGGCTTGTTGGCGCTCGAGCGGGTAGTACTTCGTTGGTGAAAGTTCTGGGAGATGAAAATCTACGCTCGAGCGGACTGGTTTTCGCGCTCGAGCAGATGTACTTTATTCTTGTGTCTTGGCGCTCGAGCGGGCCTTCTTGCACTCGAGCAGACCTAGTTTTTTGTTCTTGACGCTCGAGCGTTGTGTTTTCCGCTCGAGCGGGAATGTCGTATAACAGAGGAATTTTGAATCATTTTCTACACTTTCTCTCTCTCTCTCTCTCTTACTTTTCCAAAACACCTTTTGAGAGCTTCTCTCTCTAGAAACTCCCTTCTCTCTAGGGTTTGATCTAGTTAGAGTGCTTCCCTCCCCTTTGGCCTTTGTAATAGTTGTGTTGATCGTTGATGGTTGCATTTTGATCCGAGAAACTTGTGATTTAGAGCAACTTCGTTTCGTCATCTTCTTCTTTGGGTGTCATCTTTTGAGGTAGGGATTCCTACTCACTCTTATGGTCTTTGACATAGATTTTTGGTTGTTTTGATAAAGTGTTAAAGTTGGGTAATTTTGGGACTTAGGGTTTCAAAATGTTAAAAGAGGGTTTTGTTATTTTGATTCTAAAATGTGTATTTTGGGTTTCAAAATAATGATATTGTTGTTGGTTGTTGATATATAGACCATTGGGTCAATATTGGGAAATGGGATAAAAAACCCTAATTGGTTGTATAAATTAATTGGCATGATTAATTTGGAAAAATTGTGGTTATATGGAATTGAGTTGGAAATAATGAAATTGGTTCATTATATAGTAGAATAGTGGAGTTGAATTTATTAATCGCTCACTTTTGAAAACATTGATATTTTATCTGTTGGAGCTTTTATTATCTGTTTAGAAATAATTGCTTGGGCTACCGGTGGAGGGTAGTTATGATTGTTGTAGACAATGCATGATGATTAGGCAAACTAAAACTAATCAATTGGATATGTCATAGAGGATGACGGTTGATAGAATATATTAACATTATGTATTGATTGATTGTGTATATGACCTTTGTGTATATACGTTAGGTGTATGAGAGGAGATAGGGGATGTACTCCACGGTTTAGGGGAAGATAGGGAATAGACCTCTAGACCGAATGTTGTTTGGGAGGAGATAGGGGATGGACTCCACTGATTCAGCTCATATGCTTGTCAGGTAACATGTTGATATAGCTTATATGCTTATTTATGGAAGTGTTTATACAGCTCATATGCTTATCTTTGGAAGTGTTGATATAGCTAATATGCATATCTATTGAAATGTGGATACAGCTTGTATGCTTATCTGTTGAGATGTTGATACAACTACTATGTTTATCTATTGTAAAATGGGAAAAGTTTAATATGAGTCACTGTCTCATATAAATGGTTGGCCAGGTTCTGAGCCGTTGATGTAAATTGTGAAATTGATAAGAAATGGAAACTGAAATGAAACATGAACATAGTGGTCATGAAATGGAAATGGGTTATGAATTGATTTATGGAAATTGAACATTTATCAATTGCTAATATCTTAGTTATTGCTCATACTATGTTTAGCATATCTCTACTGGGCATTGGCTCACCCTTTATGGGAAATTATTTTCAAGTACAGGTAGTATGCCACCTCCAAGGACACAGCTTGGATGATGATGAGAGTTGAAGACTCTTTTTTGTCTATTTTGTTTGTATTACATGTATATCAAGCCAAGGGCTTAGTTTGTATAGAGTTAGTACTCTTCTTTTGTGTAACTAGGTGTTGACTTGGAAAGCTGTAAGCTCATAGGGCATTTGCTTTTGTTGTTAACATGTAATACTATTGTAAGAATTACTCTGATGAATAGAAATGGTTGGTTTCTTTTATATCAATGCATGTCTATAGTGATGGGTTTTATGTATTATTTTGAGGGCGTTACAATGTTATGAAAGTAAATTTATGAGTTACGATATAAATTTATGGATGGTTGCAAATATAAATAGTTTCTAAAACAGGATGCTTCCGCACTCCATATCTCTTACTTTATTTTTCTCTTTTCTTTCAGAAAATAGATCAATTTTTTATGTTCTCCTCCAGCTTCTCTCTCGAAAATATATAAAATCTTTCGTGTTTGTGTCGTTGTTAGATCTATTGGTAGAAACTATGTAATTTTTATAAAAATCTTAGTTTTATATGTTATGTTTGCAATTTTTTCCCTTTTAGCTGTAAAGTCTTTGCTTTTTTATTTTTAAACGCAATATGGTCTATATTTTCTCTCTAGAGGAGGAATCACTTGAATTTTTAGTTTTGTGTTGCTTTCCATGTTGATATATGCTTTTCCCATTGTTTGTATTAGAAATAGTATTCTTTTGCTTCTTTTTCTTTTTCCAATTTATATAATGCTCTATAGTTTTCTACACCAATATTTTTCCATGGATTTAAAATTTAATTGTTCTAGAGTTTCCAAGCACAGATCTAACTACAAAGTTATTGTTGTTCATGGATTTGTACATAGAAGTGTGTCAATTTGTCAGTCATCTCATTTTTGTAAATGTCACTTTGATTTGGTAAAGCTAGACTCAATTATATGATAATATATAACCCACATGAGAACACAATCATACAGAATATTCACCAACACCTATTTGTGAACGTCAATTTTCTTATGAGCTGTAACATCCAAAGTCAAGGTATCCCAAGAACATTACAATTATCAAATGCATACTTGCATTATAATTTGAATTTTTTCCCTTTTCTATACATTTGCACATTCAAATTTTTTTCTTTAAATTGAATGTTATCTATGAAATTATGGTTTCTTTGCTGATATTGTTTACATCAGTCATTTAATATATTCGAGTTTTTGCTAATATTGGGTTTATTTATCTTTTTACACAGAAATGGTTAGTGGTGTCTCACGTAAGAGACCAACGACATCCAACAGAAGACGTGCTAGGCAAACAGAACCTGAACCAGTGGAAGTGAATGTCTCTGTGGAGGAGGATGACCATGTGGATGCGAATAATGATTATGTTGACGACGATATTGGTGTGGAGGATGACGATGTCGATAATGATATTAGTGTAGAGGCTGACCTCATGGAGGACGATGTTGGTGTGGATGATGACAATACAGAACCAGTTCCTGGTGCTCCAGAGGATCCTTCATTGCTAATTAGCTTCCGTAACCATGTTGTTGCAGCTGTTTGGAAGAAAAAGGTATTTTGAGAATTTCTTAACAATAAACTAATCATATGTACTATATGCTTCAAATTATTTATATGTTTTATGTACAATGCAGGAACGGGGACCTCTTAAATGTTTGAATCGTTCTCGAAAGCTTGCCGAGTGGCCATGGATGTCACCAACAATCCAAAATGTTAGGTGGAGACATTTGGTTGAGCAGTCTGATCTTAGTGTCCTTATTGATCACACATATCGGCATGGCAATAGAGTGGCAATATCTGCATTCGTTGAAAGGTGGCATCCAGAGACATACATTTCACATGCCAGATGGTGAGATGACTGTTACATTGGATGATGTGCGGACCATACTTGGCATTCCAGTCACTGGCATGGCTTTGTCATGTCCTAAGTTAACAAGATACGAGGTTGCTGAGCTGGTGAATGCTACTTTGGGAGTGCCAGTGAATGATGCATTTACAGAATTAGTTCAATCTCGTGGGCAATTCGTGAAGCTAGAGTGGTTGCAAACTAGATTTCATGAAGTTAATGATACAGATGATGCAAATTTCATAGAATACGCAGCGAGAGCTTACTTGCTATACTTATTAGGTTGTACCCTCTCTGCTGACAAGAGTGGGACTCGAGTACCTATTGCTTACCTGCACATGTTGACTGACATTGATGCTGTTAGCTCATATGCATGGGGTGCTGCAGCTTTGGCATTCCTGTATAGACAATTAGGACTTGCTAGTAGGGCTGGTGTTAAGCAGATTGTTGGTTACTTGAAGCTATTGGAAGCATGGATTTATGAGCATTTTCGTTTAGGAAGGCTTCATCCAAATTTGTCCTATTCTGATGAACAATCTTGTGTATGTCGTTGGAGTTCGCGGAGAGATGGAAGTTTTACAGAAGACCACTTGCAGACATTACGAGAGCTACTTGACATGTTACGTGCTAATGAGGTTAGACATTTTATAATAGTGTGATATTGAAAAAAAAAAAAAAAAGATTTCCTAACTAACATTATGCATTCCTTATTTGTAGATCGAGTGGGATCCATACCGTTTATGTAGGACACACCATCCACTTCATGAGGTTGCATATTATACTGGATGTTTGAAATGCTTTGATATTGTTGAACCCTATCACCCCAATAGGGTTTTGCGACAGTTTGGTAGGGTCCAAACCATCCCACCAGAACCATTATCTCCTGTTCGAGCTATACGGGGTAGTAAACCAGAACAGTACAGAATCATGTATCAATACCGTGACACGATATGGGCGCAATGGGAGAATCATGTGTTGTCCATTAATGCTCGTAGTGTGCCTGTACAGCAACGACCATCTAAATGTGTACGGGGATACCGTGAGTGGTATGCTCGTGTTTCGCATCGAGTTGTTCAAAATCCTACACATCACTCTCAGTTTAATCCACGTGTTCAACATCCCGAGAATGATGTTACTATGGATCCTGAGTGGGTAAGCAAATTGTGAATTACCTTTTTTCACTTTTAAGTGGTTCACCATAAATCAAACACTAAGTACGATTTTTATCAATTTTTTTGCAGTGTAATGATGCTGCTTTCAATGTTGGTGCTGCAGTCCATAGGCTCAGTCGTGATGAGTGTGTCTTGCACCCTGACATGCTGTATGAAACCATTGGTCGCATGCTGCAAGTTCTTGATGGACAGAGTTTGGGATCTACTTCGACACGTACCGAGCATCAAGTCTACTATCGTAAACGTCGTAGGATGGACCGTACATGAGGATTGAGATCTACTTTTTGTTTGATGACATAATTTTTCATAATGTCTAGCCCGTATACATTTTGGGATATAGTTTTGTATTAACCGTACATGATATTTGGGATGTAGTTTTTTTTTTAATGGCATAGTTTTTGTGAAAGCGTAGCCCGTACAGAATTTGGGATCTATTTTTTTTTTTGATGACATAGTTTTTGTGAATGCCTAGGCCGTACAGAATTTGGGATATACTTTTCCCTAATGGCATAGTTTTTGTGGATGCCTTGGATCTTTTTGTAAACTGGATGCCTGGTTGGACAAGTAATGAATTGTCATACTTTTGTAAGAATTTTAAACAGTTTCACATATATTTTGTATTCAATATTTATGTGAATGGAAATTTATTTTGGCGAACATATGGATTTGTTATTGTTTGTAATGCATTGTAATGGTATTAAAGTGTTTTGGAGGGATATGGTACCATTTGCTGGAAGTAACATTGTAATGGTATTAAAGTGGTTTTTTCAGTGCTATGGGCCAGTTCAGCTTCATACTGCTAAACAATTTGAATTATTCCGGTGTTCGGTTGCCGGAAACAATAGAGCCCTCCAGAATTTACTTGCTATATATTTCCAGAGCCATTTTATTGTAAACATTGGTTTTTTTATTTGTGCTGAGCCCGTTCGGTAATACAATGCTAAGCAATTTGAACTACTCTAGTTCCGTGTTACCGGATAAAATTTTGTTTCCCAGCATTATGTTACCGGAATAAATGGTTTTGTCCAACCTTTTGTGGCTATACAATTACAGAGCCATTTCCTCCCAAATGATTTGGTAATAATTTGTGCTGGGGCTGTTCGGTAATAAAATGCTAGTAAGTTTTAATTAATCCAGTGTTGTGTTACCAGACAAACTAGTTTTTCCCAGCATTATGTTGCCATACAATTGGAGAATTTCATTTTGTTTCATAACAAAGTCAGTGGAGCCCATTATGAAGTGTCTGTTCAGTCACACAATAGTAGACAAATTACATTTGTCCGGTGTTATGTTGCTAGAAAAAATATATTTGCTTAGCGTTCTGTTGCTATACATTTACAGAGCCACCTTGTTATAAATAATAATTTGGGGTTGTTCGATAATAAAATGTTAACGAATTTGAATTAATCTAGTTCGATAAAAAAACATCCATAAATCAAACACGCATCCATAAAATCAAGCATAAAAAGTTTCAATAAAATATTTCATAACAAAATCAAGTGTACGAATATCCATAAAAGCATCCATAAAATCTGTCATTGTTTGCATCCATCAATCAAACATGTTATCACAATTCTTCTACTTTGATTGTTTCAGTAGTTATTACGTCAGGGCTGATAAGAGTACGGAATTGCTAAATACGGATAGTATATGCTTTCTCCCATCCAATAGCACACGGGTAATGAAAACGAATCTAATTATTTGCTATCGGAGGTACTGGATGACCAGGTTGCAGATAAACCTATAACAAAGAAATCAATAAATATAATTACAAAATAAGACATGGTAATGATGTAAGTAGGCTCAGTAGTTATCTGCACGAAATGGTTTCCATTTACAAATCCTATACAGATATCTCTTCGATCAGGTGTTGCAATCGGTACTGATCTAAGTGGTAAAAACGTCAAGCATTGTTGCATGGATAAATGGTAAAGAACGACTCGATAGTATGATGCTATCAAATGGCCCATGTCGGGCATAGTCATCCAATGATTATATCCAGGGCTAGATTCGAAGTAGGATAAGATAGAGTTAAGTTCATCAACCCTTTCTTGTGAACCAAATAGTTGCACGTAGTACACTACATTCGAATGCAACTCAGTCAACAAGTTGCGCCTAACTTGTTGCCAATCATCTTCACCTAAACCAATCAATCAAGCTATTGCCCTGAAGCCACAATTGCCATCTGCTTGTACATCTTTTATGTGACGGATATATGGTCTCAACTTCTCCAGAAATTGTTCGAAGTAATAGATACGATTTGTTGACTGCATCATACAAACCTGCATCACAAATATACAACAATGGATATATGAAATAATTAAAATGAGGTTGGAAAACTATAAAAATATATTTTGTATATAGTTACAAGTTTTATGTAATTACGTACATTATCTTTTTTTGCCTTCTTCCGTTGCACTTGCTTACGAACTGGTGCAGTTGAGATGGTAACACCCTGTGAATAACTATCTTCCTCAGATAGTACAAACTCAAACGCAGATGGCTCGCGTTTAGTAGACGTATCGATTTTGAATTGACCACGGCCGCGACCTCGGCCCCTCCTTCGCGTGTCAGTCTTGAGTTCAGGTTCCATCAAAAATGTACTGTCTGGACTAATTAACTCCCTCAACTTCTTCAGAATGATCACTTGTTGCGTCTCGTTAATCGTTTGGAATTTCTCAATAAAAAAATCGGTCTCTGTTTTGCAATCCAACTTCACAAAAGCACTTGCTGAAACTGGAAGCATATCTAACTTTCTCCAATGAGGATTTATGCATGAGAGGGGAATCGGTCGACCTTGTTGAAAATACTCAGCTATCTCATGTGCACATGGCAACCCATGTGTACGTCTTAAAATGCAGCCACATGCAACAACATCTATTCCCACGCTATTCAATCTCTTTGACTCTACTAATATTTTGTCCAAACTACAAATTGAAATAAAACCACGTAACTCAGTGAACTCAACAGGTGTGTAGTTGTGTTGAACTACAATCAAACTCTGTTGAAATGAGGCTTTAATGTCTGCATGCTGCAACTCTAACAAATTGTGTATTTTGGTCCAAGATGTCTTAAAACTGCCTTGACTTGATCCAAGTTGCCTCTTCAATTTAGCATGAGAACTTTCTACCCTACAAGTTTGTATATTTTGGTATTTAATATAAAAATCAAAGAATTATAGCAATTCATAAATGCAATGACCATAATTTACCTGTTTGTAGTAGTATTTCCGAAATGCATATTACTATCTGTCCAAGCTGCAACAAATTTTTCCTTGTATGGCTCTAACCAATTGGTAGTAACATACTTAATAGCTTCGGGATACGTACTAAATTTAGTCTTCATAGTGGAAAATTGTTCATTGAATTCTGTTTCTGTTCTAACCAATACCAAAGCACTCCAACTATGCATGAACTTATCCCATTTATCTTTCGTCTCAAAAACCTTCTTGCATTTCATCAGAACATTCTTGCTAATATGCCATCTACATAAAATATTAGTGGCCATAGGTAGAACTTTTGCTATGCCTGTCATCAAAGCCAACTCCCTATCTGTAATAATGACTTTTGGAAAAGCAGTATTCTTCATAACAGTACGCAATACGTCTAACGCCCATGTATAGTTGTCCTCCCTTTCATGACCAAGATAAGCAAAAGCAACTGAAAAAGTCAAATCCGTTGATGTTACCCCAATAATCTCTAAGAGAGGGAGTCGATACCTATTAGTCTTGTATGTGCAATCCATAATCAACACATGTGGAAATGCACGTAACAACTCCAAACTAACTGGGTGTGCCCAGAACAAGTCAGTCACCATCTCTCTATCATCACATCAATGCCACTCAACATAATTTTGAATCGACAATTGCCCTAATAGTTGTTGCATTTGTGATCTTCCCACCCTCTGTACTACTCGATGTCGATGACGTGCATTGTAGATTGTCTTAATTGTTGTCGCATTAAAGGCATCCCTTGGTTTCAATGTAACCAATATCTCTTTTGGTCGCAAGCATACTCTTCGACATGTCAACTAATAAGGATGTTTCCTCTTTAGATAATCTGCCAGCAAATGAGTGCCCTTCAAGATATTCAGCAGACGGATGATTGTGCACTCCACATAAGACATGCAACATCCACTCATCATTTGTAGGTAATTTTTCCCCCCTTAATAGAAATGGGCATCCACACTTTTTAGAACCTGTCAACCTCAATCGTTCCCCCTTGATCTTTCTGTTGTCTCTATAATAACCACTTTTTTCATAAGCAAGGGTAAGTCTTGATTTTTTGCCATTATCTCCTGCATCTGATGTCTTTCTAACGATGACAAATCCAGTCTTCTTTCCATCGTCAGAAGCTGTAACAACCCTCATACTGTTTACTGATTAATGACTGACCGATTACCGATAATCACCGATTACTGTTAAACGAAACGGATAATGACTGATAACTGACTGACTGAAATCGGAATCTGAATTAACTGAGTATATGTTAGTCAATTGCATTCTATCTGTTTGATTGTCTGATTATCTGTTCATGTTTATATGTTTAAACTGCTATTTGAAGGCCTTATCGGCGGCCGAATCTGAAACCGATTGATGTTACGTGACCCTCATATTTAATGTGATTTTATGGTATAAGTATCTGAAAATTGATTAGGTATGACTAAATTAGATTAAAATAAGCCAATTAAAGAGTTTGCCATATTTACCATTTTGCCACTATCTCATATACACACACTTGAGCCTTATACTTGAATCAAAACACATTTGCTCAGCCATTTTCTTGTCCTTAACCGACCAAGAGAGAGTTAGGGAGGGAGAGAAGTGTTCTTGTTGATTTAGCTTGTGAATCTTGAAGAATTGAAGTGTATTTGCATATTTGAGCTCCCTCACTCCTAATTCTACAAGATTAAGGTAGGACATCCATCTTCTTGTTGCTGTCCTTGAGTTCATTCTTGCATGATTCATGTTAATTTGTAGAGCTAAGTCATGATTTGGTTCATTAATGATGGATTGAAGATCATTTCTTGCATGCATGTTGGTATTGTTGCATTTTGAGGTTGATTACATACCGGCATTGATTGAAGAGGTTAAAGAGAAACAGCAACTGGATGACTTCTTGAAAAAGATCATCGAAGAAAGAGAATCTAAACCGAGACCGGGATTCAAATTTGAGAATAATGTACTGAAATTTCAAGAAAGACTGTGTGTACCAAATGATACTGAACTGAAAAGAAGAGTTCTGCAAGAAGGCCACAATTCGAAATTGTCTATCCATCCGGGGAATACGAAAATGTACCAAGATGATTAAATTAGATTAACTTAAGCTAATTAAAGAGTTGGACTTAATTACCGTTTTGACCACAAGAGCTTGAAGTATTTCTTCACACAGAAAGAACTGAATATGAGACAGCGAAGATGGCTAGAACTGATTAAAGACTATGACCTACAGATATTGTACCATCCGGGAAAAGCCAATACCGTTGCCGATGCATTGAGCCGGAAATCGATTGGAAACTTAGCCTGTTTGCTTACCGGACAGAAAGAGTTGCTTTGTGACCTTGAAAAATCTGAAATAGAAATTGTTTTGAGAGAACAAGGTGGAACCTTAGCTACTATTTCTGCTCAACCTGAGAGGGAGAGCCGACCATAGAGGGAGAAAGGGGATTATGCAACTTTGGTCTTGAAACTTGGAGTTGGAGTCTAATTCAAGATTTGATCATAGATTGTAGGATCAAGCTCCTAGGTGAGTGATTTTGGATATAATTGTAATTTGTGCAGTCCAAGCTATCTTGGTGATCAAGAACAAGATTGTATGAAAGTTGAGTTGTGTTTGTTGAATTGAAGCTTATATTGTGCATGCATGTAAGAAAATACTTTGAAATTTGCATGTTTGAGC
>NW_021024931.1:862148-886583 GCF_004153795.1 Camellia sinensis
TCAATTGAGTTCAAGAATCAGCCAAAATAAGCCAAGGGAGAGAAATAAGGTGTAGTGCTCAAATATATTAAGTCCCACTAAGTCAATATAATAATATAAAATAATGGGGTACTTAATTTATCATTTCAATCAGTTTAAATTGACCAGAATCAATTTTCAATTAAATTTCACCGTAGGCTCTAAAAATTATGCCAACCACAATGGCGTAATCGATTTCGGGTTCTGTGGCCGATAAGGCCCTCAATTAAATTTCCAAAGCTGATTATTCAAACAGATATTCCTACGGTGAACAGATGGAACTTCAAATCACATATTTTCACATAGTGGAACACAAATCATATCAAAATACATAATCACATCATGTTAAGGACCAATTAACATATTACGGAACAGGGGTATTACAGAAAGGCTATTCTGTATATTTCTAGGCCGAAATGCTGTTCAGTATACTTCTGGGCTGAAAGGCTGTTCTGTATTTCTGGGTCGGTAGGCCATTATGTTATAATTGTAATACTAGGTCCAAGGCCGTTCTGAAAGTAAAACAATATCAGACTCACTACTTGGATTTCGTTTTTGTGAATGCACTGTTATGCATTGTGGTTAAAGTTGGTTATTAAACTGCTTAAGTACTATTATTCACTGAGCTTGTCTCACCCTGTAATTTTGTCTGATTCTGTAGGTAATCAACTTGGAGGTCAGTCCTAGCATCATTATCATCCCTCTTTTGCCAACCTAAGGACAACCAGGCACTTGGAGAAGCCCTTTGCATGCTAGTGCAGTTTTGCTAGACTTTGTCATTTTGTACTAATGTTTTGTGGGCTGAAGTCGATTTGTATCTAATGTTTGTTATATGCCTAATCTCTAGGCTGGACTTGTAAATGTGTATATAACTTAATCTCAGATGCATGTTCACTAGATGTTTAATTCCGAGTTATGGTCCTGGCATATTTGTAGTAGCTCAATGGATGTGTCTGCATGTTATTCTATTATATTAACGCTTCCGTTCAGGCCCCAGATATTTTTATATAGCAGGATAAGTGTCTGTTTCTGGGTAGGTCATGCCCGAAATTTTAGGGGCACGTTTGGGGCGTGACAAGACTATCCTCCACCGATAGCCCAAATCAGTTATTTCTAAACAGAAAAATGAATTTACTAAATAGATAAATTATCACATTTTCCAAAGGTGGGTGATTTGTCAAACCGACTACACCAACTAGTCCCAGTTCTATCGAATTTCATGATATTCAATTCAACTTCATATTCATCACAATTACCAAATTAAATATACAAATTAATTATTTAAATTCAATTGGGGCATTTTCTCCATTTTCTCAAACATTGATCCTAAGATCAAATCTCACCTACCACACCCACAAAACCTCATTCTCAAGACCTCATATACATATGGAGTTTAAAAACACAAAACCCGTCTCTTATATAACACAAATCTCAAACCCTAACTTTCCCAAAATTACCAAATAACACCATCTAATCAAAAGGACTAAAATTTATGTCAAAAACCATAAGAAGGAGTAGGGTATCCCTACCTCAAATGGAGAAACCCAAAGGAGATGATGAAGAAACTCGAAGGTGCTCCAGACCCACAACTTTTCGACTCAAAATAGAGCCCACGCGAAGCTCAAGCTTTTTAATGGAGGAAGGGGGGGTGAAGAGATCACTTGATCTTAGCTGAAATGTAGAGAGAGAGAGAGTATTCTAGAGAGAGAAGCTCTCAAACTAGGGTTTTGAAATGTTTTAGAGAGAGGAAGAACCGAAAAAGTGATTCAAAATGACCCAGCTGCTAACTGATATACGTTTAGTCCGCTCGAGCGGAGAATAGGAAGCTCGAGTGTAAGGCACAAAAACTTCACTCGCTCGAGCGCAAAAATACTCGCTCGAGCGCCAAGGCACAACATCAAAGCACTACCCGCTCGAGCGCAAAGAGACCCGCTCGAGCGTAGAATACACTCATCCAGTACTTTTACAAACTTCGAACACCCGCTTGAGCGCAAATATACCCGCTTGAGCGTGACCCGCTCGAGTGTAATGAACTCCGCTTGAGCGTGAAAAACACACCTGCAGTATTTTTGCAGACGCACAAAATGCTGAAAGGATGCAAATTCCGCTCGAGCGCAACAAGACCTGCTCGAGCGGATCATCAAAAATCTGGGCAACAAGAATAGAGACCAAAGCTCAACCAACCTGTTTGAAACACTCCCAAGACATTTCTAAACTCAAATTCAAAGAATTAAAGGACGGAATTGAAACATATACCACAACAGACATCCACAGAACCGAGTCCGGAATACAAAACCAATGGAGGGAAAATTGGGATCGCTATAACGAATAAAATTGAAGCGATCCTTGCTTAGGAGTTTTGTGAAAATATCCACCAATTGCTTGTCGATGTTTACAAATTCAAGTACAATATCCCCTTTTTGAACATGATCTCTTAAAAAATGATGTCGAATTTCAATATGTTTTGTTCGTGAGTGTTGAATCGGATTTTTTCTCAAATTGATTGCACTAGTGTTATCACATTTAATAGGGATATGATCATAATGCAAATCAAAATCCTCCAACTGTTGTTTCATCCAAAGTATTTGGGCACAACAACTTCTGGAAGCTATATATTCAGCTTCGGCCGTTGATAAAGCAACATAATTTTTCTTTTTGCTAAACCAAGATACTAATGAGTTACCAAGAAAGTGAGAAGTGCCACTGGTACTTTTTCTATCAAGTTTGCATCCGGCAAAGTCGGCATCCGAGTAACTAATTAAATCAAATGCAACACCTCTAGGATAAAACAGTCCCAAATTTTGAGTGCCAACAAGATATCTAAAAATTCTTTTAACAACATTGAGATGCGATTCCTTAGGATTTGATTGATATCTAGCACGCATACAAACACTAAACATAATATCGGGTCTACTTGCAGTTAAATAAAGAAGTGAGCCGATCATACCTCGATATTTTGTTTGATCAATGGACTTACCTTTTTTATCCTTGTCTAGCTTAATGGATATGGTCATAGGTGTTCCAGCTATTTTTGAGTCATACATACCAAGTTTTTGAGTAGTTCTTTTGCGTACTTAGCTTGGTTGATAAAAATTCCTTCCTTACATTGTTTGATTTGAAGCCCAAGGAAATAATTTAGCTTCCCAATCATGCTCATCTCAAACTCATCGTTCATACACTTAGCAAATTCCTTACACAAGGCTAAACTCATCGTTCATACACTTAGCAAATTCCTTACACAAGGTTTCATTAGTAGCACCAAATATAATGTCATCCACATATATTTGCATAATAAGTAAATCATCATTTTTAGTTTTAACAAAAAGTGTTGTGTCAATCGTTCCTCTAGAAAAATTATTTTCAATCAAAAATTTACTTAATCATTCATACCATGCACGAGGTGCTTGTTTCAAACCATATAAAACTTTTGATAGTTTAAAAACATGATTTGGAAAAGCATAATCTTCAAAACCCGGGGGTTGTTTAACATAAACTTCCTCATTTATACAACCATTAAGAAAGGCACTTTTTACATCCATTTGATAAAGTTTGAAATTTCTAAAGCATTCAAATGCAAGTAACATGCGAATGGTTTCTAATCTAGCAACCGGAGCAAAGATTCATCGAAATCAATACCTTCTTCTCGATTGTGTCCTTGTGTAACAAGTCTAGCTTTGTTTCTTATAATTGTGCCAGATTCATCCAGCTTATTTCGAAAGATCCATTTGGTACCGATAATGGTATGATCTTTAGGTTTTGGCACAAGTTCCCACACTTTGTTTCTATCAATTGGTTAAGCTCTTTATGCATAGCTATCATCCAATGTTCATCGAATTCGGCTTCTTGAAAGTTTTTAGGCTCAATCTGTGAGAGAAAAGCCAAGTTACTACAAATGTTTCTAAGTGAAGAGCGAGTTTCAATACCTTTTGTAGGGTCACCTAGGATTAAATCCTTAGGGTGATTATAAACAAACTTCCATTCTCTTGGCAAATCATCATTGTTTCTTCCTTCTTCTTGAGGTGGGAGAATAGGTTGTTCAATCTCTTTGTTCAACTTACATGGTTGGTTCTCTTCTTTGTAGATACTTGAATCTTCCACATTTGGTTCCAAATCTGTATTATCACAAACAATTTGTATAGATTCTTCCATAACAAGAGTTCTTTTATTAAAAACACGATAAGCTTTGCTAGTTAAGGAATAGCCAAGAAAAATTGCTTCATCAGATTTTGAATCAAATTTACCTAAGTTATCCTTACCATTATTAGGCACAAAACATTTACAACCAAAAACATGCAAGTGACTAATTTTGGGCTTTCTATCATGCCAAAGTTTATAAGGAGTCTTTTTGAGAATAGGTCTAATCAATGCATGATTTAAAATATAGCATGCGGTGTGAACAGCTTCGGCTCAAAAATATTTAGGAAGATTATTTTCGCAAAGCATTGTTCTACTCATTTATTCTAAAGTTCTACTCTTTCTTTCTACTACACTATTTTGTTGAGGGGTTCTAGGTGCTGAAAAATTATGTCCAATACCATGCTCATCACAAAACAATTCAAATTTCTTATTTTCAAGTTATCTACCATGGTCGGTTCGAATATTAGTAATAACAAAGCCTTTTTCATTTTGAATTCTACGACAGAGTTTTGTGAAAGAAGAAAATGTTTCATCTTTGTGTGCTAAAAACATAACCCATGTAAATCTTGAATAATCATCAACTATAACAAGACAATAATGTTTATCACCTAGACTAGATGTCCTTGAGGGACCTGTAGACACCCCATTTTTGACCGTCCTCAAGACTTGGACGTCATTTTTTGAACACTTGGGTGATCATCCATGTTTGTGTTTATTTTGAGATCCCGAAGGACTCGGCTACGCTCCTTGCCTTAGGATCTCTCGACTTGACTGTTTTGTGCTTGGTTGTGGACCAAGGACTTGTGGTTTTTGCACCTGAGGGTAGGAAGTGGCTTGTTAGCCATTCCTTAAACCCACCGGCCGTGGCATGAAGCCACCGGCCCTTCTTTCTGTCTACCGACCAATTGTTTGGTCGGTCGGCACAGATATTTGGTCGGTCGGCCATTTATTTGGCCGATTGTCTCTTTTTCTGGCCGGTGCCTCCTTTTTGCCTTTTTCAGGCATTGTGCATGCCAGCTGTGCCAGCTGGAATGCACGGACTTGTCCTCTATACACGTGTATGGAGGACTTGTACCCTTTTCACCCTTTTGCTCTAAGCTTCTTGAAGAAGCTTAGACCCTTTGTCTTAGCTTCCTCCAGATGGTTGAACCCTTTGTCTTAGCTTCCCCAAGAAGCTTGGACCTTTGGTCTAGCTTCTTGAGGAAGCGTTGACCCCTTTTGCCTTAGCTTCTCTAAGAAGCTTTGGTCCTTGTTTTGTTCTATAAAAGGAGGCCTCTCCTTCCATTAGGGGGGTTCAGCAAATTAGAGATATATATGATATATATGTCACTCTCTCCCTATATCTCCCTCTCTCTCTTTATTTGTGTGTGTTAGAGTGTCCAAAAGGATGTTTTGTTCTTAGTTTTGCACTAAAACACCTAGTGTTACACCATACTTCGGTTTTGGAGGTGTTGAGAGTTTGTTCTTGGAGTTTGGAGTGGGTTTTAATCAGAAAGAGGGGGCTGGAGTTGCTGTTGTTCAAGTGTTCTTCAAGGGTGAGCACCATTGCTTTATATTCCCCATTTTTGCACTAGCTTTTAGCCTATCTTGCATGTTGTTTTAAGCTTAGTGTATAACTAATAAAAGTTCTGATTTTTCATGTTTAAGATGTTTCATTAAGGTCATTTCAGTGTTTGGGGTTGTCCTCCCCCTCTTAGGCCTTGTTTGGCCCTTTTTGTACCTTCTTTGTTTGAGCTTTGAGAACTTTCGTGTATTGGCCTTCTCACCACTGAAATCCAGAGGATTTTTAGTGGTGGTGAACGAGTTTTGAGGTCTTGTATAGGGGAGGGACACCCCTCTCCCTTTGTGTCTCATTTGCTTGTGTTTTTGGCTCATAAGGGTAGCATGCATGCTTAGTCAATTTTGGTTCCATTTCATAGGGTTTTGGTGTTATTTGGTCATATTATACCTCTGTTTTTGGTCGGATTAATAGTCCATTCCATGCATCATACACTTGCTTTGTAATCTCCTCTATTGTCACAACATGCACCATGCATTTAGCGCCCCATGCTTGCATGTTTTAGCCTGACTTCATGAAGCTTTTAGTCATGTTTCATCACGTTTAAGCTCTGTTGGGTGTTGATTTGGTCATGCTTTTCATGCTTTGTATAGCCTCTTTGCATTCTAGCTTGTTGGCTTCGGGTGTGTGAGTCTTTAGTATGCCTTACTTGGGTTATTTTGGTGATTTGGAATCACTTATCATGCCATTTCAGTCCATGTTTCATGCTTATATACTTGCATTTGCCATCCTCTCAATGCTTTGAAGGGTTGTTGTTTTGTACTCCATGTTTGGGTCATTGTGTATGCCTTTAGTCTTAGGCCATTTAGATGCTATTTAGGTAGGTTTTGGGGGCTTATTTGACATGTTGTAACTCTGTTGTGTATTGATTAGTCCATGCCTTGCTTGGTTGTGATAGTTGTAATGGAGTGCTCTCTTTGTAGTCTTGAATGCCTTTGCTTTTGGTGCCTATTTCTTAGCATGTTTTGGCCATGTTCCATGCATGTTCCAGCCTTGTTTTGGCCTCCCCTAGGATTGTCCTAAGTCCTCTTGGCCCTTTGTGGTTCGTTTGATGTGGCTATGGTTTGAACCCTCTGGTTGGTCTCAAGCTTTGGGCCCCTTTGCACGCTATGTTCCACTTGTGTGTTTGGATTTGGCACACCTTCTATCATGATTTCAGAGCTCAGCATATTTGTAAAATGCCCATGTTTGTCTCTTTTAAGTATGCTTAGAATTGCCTCTTTTATGCCTTAGGTGATGGGCCTTGGTGCATGCATGCTTGTATGTGTCATTCGTGTTTTTGTTACATCATTATTGGCCACTGTTATGGACAAGGCTGAGGTCTGTCCATCCATAGTGTAGGACCATGGATCATGCATTTGTATATTGTTGCATGCTCATTACATTGTATGATTGTTGCATCCTTGTAGTTAGTGCATTGTTGCATGCCTATCACTTTGCATAGTTACTTATTTAGGTTGCATTGTAGTGTTGTATACTTATCATATTGCCATGTTGTTTGCATGATAGGTTGCATTGCACGGTGTTTGGCATACTCATGTTTCATTACATTAGTTGCATACGTTGCATCGCCCATGTTGCATTGCATCAATTACGTGTTTTTGCATTGCATTTGCCACACATGCATCACATTTTTGTTTGGTTTGGGGTGTCAAACCAAACATGAGGAATGAGATGTGTTCGTACTTAAAGTGACGAAACATGTCTCACTCCTCGGTTGTCGACGCCCTTGATCTCAACATGATAGGGCGTGAAGCATCCATTTGTTTTGTTGCATGCATTTACATTGATTTGCAAACTTGGTACCTTTGGCCATCATGCGTCGAAATGCGTGATTGGTGGCCCGAGTACCGAGGGCCATTCTCCATTGAGATCATAGCATGATAGGGATGGTGGCTATGCACACACTGTCTTGAAAATTCCATGCCATGCACTGTCTGTCCTCTGTTGCAGCAAAACCAGTATTTTGCAGGAAGAAATGGCCGGTCGGCCACTTTTATTGCCGACCGACCATCAATGTCAAGCCGGTGATCCAACCTTTGGCCGATGGCCACATTTCCTTGGCCGGTAATGTTCTATCTTGGCCGGTGGCGTCCCAAAGTGTGCAGGGAGTGTTTCAGAAGCATCACAAATGTTTTCATGGTTCTCAGAGGTGCAGAACAGTGTAAACAGAGGCAACAGTGGCATGGTGACGGGTTTCCGAGCGAGGCGAATCGAGCATGCATCATCCAAGCATTTCGAGGCGGAGCTACGGTGGCCTCTTTACTGCTTTAGTTGACTAGTTAATTTGTTAATTAGTTAAGTGGTTGTGTAATATTTAATTAGCTTGTTAGTTAATTAAATTTGTATTATTCTTTCGGACCCTCCGAGTAAGGGCAATTGTGTAATAAGTGTGCGTGAGTGTGTGTATGTCTTCTAACCCCACGTCTTTCTCCCTTTTATTTACTAGCTTATGATGGTTAGATTAGGACATGTTTCAATTAGCATATTTATGCTTGCATGTTTGCATCCATTCATCTGTCATGCATGCACCGGGCTCGGCGCATCATACTAACTCCATTGTATTTCAATTCCGAGTTGAATACATGTTATCTGTTGCATTTCATATGCCATGTTTAGTATAGCCGAGCCTATTGTAGTTGCATTTTTACATGTGTTGCATTAGGCGTTTCAGCATAGTTAGGGCTCATGCATGATCTCTAATTAGCTTCTTTCTTTGGCTTGGAGTACTCGGTAAACATTTACGCTTTAGCATCCTTACATGAGTGTGAGTGTTGCCATGACAGCATGCTTACCATGAAGCTATATGCTTATATGATATAACTGCCTGAATGCTTGTGGGTGAAGGTTAGATTATCAGAATTGGAATAATGCATTGACTGTGAGTTTTAAAGCCCACTTGAGAGTGGCAAATCATATTTTAGCCTACTTGCGAGTAGCAAACTGTTTTCAAAACAAACATGAAATGTTTTGTTCCAATTCAGGCGATCCAGTCTATATTTGTATGCTGTGCGCATCACATAATAAATCTAGGCTAATAACCGGAATAAGAACGCATAATGTTTTCAAAACTAGATATCATGGTTAGTACAGGCCAATCTTCGGATCGGGCGAGCGGGGCCGCTCATAGTTGACCTTCCCCAATCGTACCCAAGTTTCCTAGCCGAGGCAACTTTGGTGATGACGGACACGTGGCCTCAGGCAACGAGTCAGGGTTTCCTAAATTCCCCCAAAATAAAACATTTAGGTGGCGACTCTGTATCTGGCAAAGCAGTCCATGTTTGGCACTTCTTTCAAAAAAAAAAAATGTTTTTCAAAACGATTTGTCGGATTTGAACTCTTTGGTGATTTATCAATCTCACATCGCACATTGTGAGATCAGATTAAGAACTATGACAATTTGAGTCCTGAACTGTAGTGAGCCCAAACGAACAGAACGGGATTCCATCCCAGGACGTTCGGGGACGTCTACAGTTTCTGGCGACTCTGCTGGGGATTTAGAGAACTTGACTCGAACTCATGATATCTTGTTTTGACTACAATTATGTGTTTCTTTGCATTGCATTTGCATTGGTGTGCCTAAGTCACAATGTTTGCCATCTGCTATTCCTGAACGGTTTGCCGGAGGCTCGCTTCGAGAAGCGTGCCAGAAGGCTGACCGGTTACGGGCTCTGCCACGATGGGAACACAAACCCTGATTTTTACCGGGGCACCCTTTTTGACCATTAGACCTAGTGCATATTCGGAATCCATAGTGACCATTCCAAGCTAGGGTAGGTTGTTTACCCGATTATAGGTTGTTTGAAACTGCTGCGTGCGTAGTGAAACCCTAGCTCCTAACAACATAGGACAGGGAAACCCTATCCCAACATGGGGGTGTTTTGGCTCTCACTTGTTTGCTATGTGCTTTTAGAGTGCGTCTCTACAGGAATGCATGTATCAGTTCACAGGTTTGGGCATCAGGCCTGCGGGCATCAGTTCAGTATTTTGAGAATCAGTTATCTGTGGGTTTCCGATTCAATTTTGGGGGTAGTGATTTGGGGAACCATGATCAGTGTTTGAGAACAGTGTATTTAGCTTATCAACTGCGTGTTGTTATACCCAACTGCGTGTTGTGTTTATTTAAGTCGTTATGCTGTCCGTTTTCTGGTTGTTTATTTCCTTATTATTGCTTTATTTATCTTTTTGCTAGGTAGTTTAGCGCAATTCCTTCTGACTAAGCAGATATTTCCCAAGCACTCTGGACTAGAGGTCATCGACTCCATCGATCTGAGGATCTGGTAGACGGACAACTAGTGTTCTACTCTTTACCCTCAGTTACTAGGTGGAGATCGAGAAAACGCAGTATATCGGTACCGAGATTGCCAGATCAGTGGTCTTTGAATAGTCGGGTTGAGATTTCTGAGTCTACTACTGAGGCAAATACACCGGCAGTTCAGATAAATCAGGGCAGTATGTCAGGGATGGAAGACATGGTGCGCCAGCTCCAGGAGAGCATGAAAGCCATGCAGGAGGACGCTGTTCGTCAAACAGAATTTGCCCAACAGCAGGCCGTTGTTATGGCCCAACAGGCAGAGCTAATTACCCAGTTACAGCAGCAAACCGGAGCATCCGCTTCACACCAGGCTCCTCTCCCAACAAGAGTCCCAATACCTGAGGAGACGACAAATGCCCAGAATGCCCAAGAAGATACAGGCATCCCAACGGGGCTGGCTCCGCCCCTGATTCTACCTCAACTATCCAAGACACCCACGCCTATCAATCAACCGGACTCTCCTTTTGAGTTCGAGGTGGACCCTACGGCGTTGAAGTTGAGCAAGCTTGAAAAGTTGTTCAAGAAGTCCCAAGGGGTAAAGTCCATCCCAGATATTGAGGACGGGTATACTGACGCGGCTGTGACGTTTCCAGATCGGTTCAAGATGCCACAAATCAACCGCTTCGACGGGTCTGAGGATCCCATGGTGCATCTACGTTTGTTTTCGGATATCTTAAGGCCGATGGGCCTCACCAGACTACAAAAGCTTTCATTGTTTGGCTGGACCCTGTCGGGTGTGGCGGCCATCTGGTACGCAAAATTGGAAGATGATGTCAAGTGGAACTGGGATGAGATGGCCGAGGCTTTTGTCGCTCAGTACTCCCATAATACACAAATCGAGATTACAACCCGTGATCTCGAGACAACAAGGCAGGAGCCTAAGGAGAGCTTTTCTGAGTTCGTAACCCGGTGGAGGGCTAAGGCCTCAATGATGACCCTAAGGCCCACTGATAAAGATCAAATTCGGATGATTGTGCGCAATCTCCAGCCCAAGCTCATACAAAAAATGATTGTTCTCCCCTTTCCTACCTTTCCAGATCTACATGAGATGGGAGTACAGATCGAGGATGCTTTGAAGCAGGGCTTGATTGACAATAACAGCGAGTAACCCATGAGAACCTTCAACAACCGCAGTACGAATGCAGGCACAAGCAGTGCTACAGCTGCCAGATCTCAGGAAGTAAGCATGGTCACCACCAATACCCCAAGAACCCTAGCAGCTACACCATTCACCGGTGCGTCCGGTAGTAGTTCGCAAACAGCCAGATACCCACCCAAAAGCCAAAGAACCTTTGCTCCACTATATATGCCCCTGTCCAAAGCTCTGGGGGTTTTAATCAAAAAAAGGGCACTTGAAGCCCCTAGAGCCGCGGCCATTGCCGGAAAAACTCCCCCTTCCCATAACCTAGCCAAATACTGCTCGTTTCACCAATAGCATGGTCAGTGCTTCCGATTACGCCATGAGATTCAGGATCTCATCGATAATGGGGTGATCGTGCCTCCAGAGAAGCCCAATGTCACAACCAACCCTCTCCCACCACACAACCAAGCTCCACCTCCCAAACGCATCAACTTTATCCAGACCGGGGTTACGGCATATGACCCCAGCATATACATCACTCCTTCCCATCTACCTAAGCCGGAGGTGTTCCTTTTTGACAGCATAGACTTGTGCATGTTAAACATCTCCCGAACCCAACCCGAACCAATGGTGGTGACTGTTGAAGATAGAACAAGGGAGACTTCAGTGGAGAATGGGATTGTTGAGTCAGAATCTGAGGAATCTGGGAGTTTTGCTGAGGAGGTATACAGTCCAAGTGACTACATTCTGTCAGTAGGCCAGGTTGGGCCAAATGTAGAATTGCCGGCAGAGGCAGAGCTTTGTGTGATACAGGGGGATGGATTTGGTCAGAGGATAGATGACTTGGCGGTTGTGGAGGGGGATTTTGCTAACCTCCAGTTTTTCAATGAACAAGATCCAGAAGGCGTGGCAGTCAACTGGTCTGATTTTGAAGAGTCAGCAGAGGTTACCGGGTGGCTTGATGACCTACCAGACGTTGTTGAAGAATCTCAATTGGAACAGGGCCCAGCAAGGGCAAGGACATCAATTGTGGCCGGAAGGCCCGGATATCAGAATGCATCAGGGGAGAGCACCGGTGCCAAGAATTTCGCTCAGAATCTAGGCATTTTGGATACAGGGAATTTTGAACAGCAGACTGCATTGACGCAGGTAGAACAGGAAAGAAGTGAAGACTTTGAGAGAACAAGGAAAGCCAAAGCCCCTGTGGGGACTGAAAGTGCTGTATGCACAGGAACAGAGGGTGTTGCGAATGCGTGGACAGAAGGTACCATGAGTACAAGGACAGTAGTAATGGAGCTGGACAGGTGTCTGTTGGCTGCTGATGGAATGTGGTGGGAGGACGATGATCTATGTCTTGTCCACACGGATGAGGACTGGGGGAGCAATCAACCAGACGATACCTGGTACATCGGCGAAGTTGATCATATGACCAGGAGCGGGCGGTATTTTAGGCCCCCGTATTTAGACCAACCAGAAACGTCCGGGAAGGACAAGGAGGTCGAGAAACAGAAAGAGAAGTAACTCGAAGAAGAGGCTGTACTGATGTAGCTGAAAAAGATACAAGCAGACATCTCCATCTGGGGACTGCTTATGGCTTCGCGAGTACATAGTCAGGCCGTCCTATCGGCAATGGATAAGGCCAAGCTCTCAATAGAAACCACACTGGAACAACTGGTGGGATTGGTCTTTTCGGGAGGAGCTTCCCCGATGTTGACCTTCTCCAACAAAGAATTGCCACCCGAGGGTGCGAATCACAACAAGCCACTCTACATCTCTGTGTTGTGTAAGAACAAATGGATACCGGTCGTTCTTGTTGATACCAGATCCGCCATCAATGTGTGCCCGGCGAGGACAACCTATGCAATCGGGTTGAAACCCGCAGACTTTGCGCCAACCACCCAGGTGATAAGTGCGTATGATAACACAAGTAGAGAGGTGAAGGGGACCGTGCAAATTCAAACTAAGGTTGGTACAGGACAACATGAGATAGACTTTCACGTCCTAGAAGTTCCTGCAACCTTCAATCTACTCTTGGGGCGGCCGTGGTTGCACCAAGTAAAGGCAGTTTCGTCCACCTTGCACCAGATGTTGAAATATCCCCATGGGAAGGGGGTGGCCATTGTTTTCGGAAATTCGTCGATCCATCCACCGCCAGAAGTATCTACGTCAGTTTTGGAAATCAAACATGGTATGGAGGATGTGTTCTTGTCGGGTTTTACCTAAGCTGAGGCTCGGGTTGTGCAGAACATCATGGCTGTTAATGAGGGGGTCTATGTTAGTGCTCAATCAGTATACCTCATGAACAAGCTCCAACACATCCCCGGGATGGGATTGGGGAAGAGTGGCCAGAAGGGCGTTGCAGCATTGGCCGAAGTGCCACACAACCCACATACCTTTGGCTTGGGTTATCTGCCCACGAAAGAGGATTGGGTGAGAAAAGTTAAGGAAATGGTTGGGAGAGCCAGGGCGAAGTAGGCAGGGAAGCCTTTTGAGTTGATGCACTGGCGCATTCAGGGTACCCTAAACGGACGCTTCGTCCGGGAAGGGGAGGATTTTCCGTTTTGCGGCTTCCCAAAGCCATGGTTGAATGCAGAGAGGAAGCGTGTGCCAGGTTTTGAGATTTTCTTCGACCTGCAGTTATCCGGGGATGATGTTGCCGAGGAGCAGACAGACCCATCAGCTGAGGTTGAGCAGTGTAAAAATGTAGATTCCGAGAGTGCTGAAATTGAAATGGGGGTAGCGCTGGCTTGTCTACTTTTAGATCCTCCGATCGAATAGAAGTGCTTGGGGGATAACATCTCGGTGTTCGTGATCAGGAATGAAACGGCTGCGGGCCTACCATTAAACATTTTGGATATATCCATCGCACCCTCTCTCATCTGGCAGTATGAGGAGGGATTTTTGTCAGGCAGCACCGGGTCAGGTAGTGAGCCGGAATCTGATTCCACCGAATCTGTTGAGTCAAAATCAGGTTCCAGCTCGTCTGAGTCTGAGTCTGAGTCCGGTAATCCTGGGGGTGATAACCCAGATACCACAGTCTTGTCTAGGTCGTCTTTTTCTTTCTCTTTTGAGTCTGTTGTAACAGAAGAATCGGATGATTTGGAAATGCTTAATGAGAATGGAATAGCTGTGGTTTCTGAGTACTTTTCTGTGCCTTTGATTTATTGTATTAATTAGGACTTTCAAAATTTTGATGAAAACGATGAGGAAGAAATTCCTCCAGTTTTACAGCGTCTAATTGATCAAGAGCAAGAGAGATTTGTTAAACCCTTGGTTAATGAAATCACTACAGTTAATGTGGGTACGGAGGAGGACTCGCGGCTGGTCCAGATCGGGTCCACGTTGTCTTCGAAGGAACGCGAGCGCTTAGTCGCCTTATTAAAAGATTTCAAAGATGTTTTCGCGTGGTCCTACGAAGACATGCTTGGAATCGATCCTGAGATTGTACAGCACCAGATCCCTCTTGACCTAGAGGCCTGGCCCGTTAAACAGAAACTCAGAAGGATCCGCCCCAACTGGGCTCTCAAGATTAAAGAAGAGGTCACCAAGCAAATTGACGCAGGGTTCCTGCTGGTATCTAAATACCCAACTTGGTTGGCCAACATTGTCCCGGTGCTGAAGAAGGATGGCAGGATCTGGGTATGCGTGGATTTCAGGGATTTGAACAGAGCTAGTCCAAAGGACGACTTTTCTTTGTCGCATATTGATGAGTTAGCGGACTTCACAGCGGGGCATGCTTTGCTTTCATTCATGGATGAATTCTCGGGCTATAATCAGATAGTGATGGCACCTGAAGACCGGAAGAAAACTGCTTTCACCACCCCGTGGGGGACTTACTATTACAGGGTGATGCCATTTGGGTTGAAGAACGCTGGAGCTACATATCAACGGGCCGCGACCATAATATTGCACGACATGATCCACAAAGAGGTTGAGGTGTATGTGGACGACATGATTGTCAAGTCCAATTACAGGGTGATGCCATTTGGGTTGAAGAACGCTGGAGCTACATATCAACGGGCCGCGACCACAATATTGCACGACATGATCCACAAAGAGGTTGAGGTGTATGTGGACGACATGATTGTCAAGTCCAAAGAAAGAGAGGGCCACTACGCCTCCTTGTAAAAGTTCTTCCAAAGGATCAGAGAATTTCGGTTGCAGCTGAATCCTTAGAAGTGTACGTTCAGTGTCACAGCAGGGAAAATGTTCGGGTTTCTGATTACACAGAGAGGCATCGAAGTCGACCCTTCCAAAATCAAGGCCATCTTAGAAATGCCACCACCAAGGACTGAAAAGGAGGTGCGAGGCTTTCTGGGTAAAGTGCAATTCATAAGACGATTTATCTCAAAATTAACCTTGACTTGTGATCCACTTTTTGGTCTCCTGAAGAAAGGAAAGAAGTTCCAATGGGACGGCCGATGCCAAGCTGCTTTTGAACAGATCAAGGAATACTTACAGAAACCACCCGTGTTGTCACCGCCCGATCCGGGGAAACCGTTGATCTTTCAGTGACTGAGACTACAATGGGCTGCATGCTCGCACAAGAGTCTGAGGACAAGGCGGAGAGGGCTATCTACTATCTGAGCAAGAAGATGTTGGAGTATGAAACCCGCTGCACACTGCTGGAAAAGGCTTGCTTAGCCTTGGTATGGGCTACCAGGAAGCTGCGGCACTACTTGTTAGCTCACTCTGTAATGCTGGTTTCAAGATTAGATCCCATCAAATATCTCTTCGAGAAACCGGCACTTACGGGTAGGCTAGCTCATTGGTTGCCTTTGCTTTCCGAATTCTTTCTGAATTCGATCTGAAATATGTGACACGCAAGTCAGTCAAGGGAAGAGCGGTAGCAGAGTTCTTAGCCGATCATCCAGTGGAAGTTGAGTACTTATTCCCAGATGAGGCCATTTTGCATATCGAAGACGAAACTTGGACGATGTACTTCGACGGAGCGTCAAACCAAATACGGTTATGGGATAGGGGTGTTGCTGATAGCACCCGACAATTCCTGTATTCCTCTAGCGTTCAAACTCCAATTCAAAGTCTCGAACAACGAAACAGAGTACGAAGCATGCATTGTTGGTTTAGAAGCAGCCCTGGAACTAGGGGCAAGACGGTTGGACGTTATTGGGGACTCGAACCTTGTTGTATCCCTAGCTAAGGGGGATTGGAAAGTCAAAGAGGAAAAGATGATAATGCACCACCAGACCTTGGACCTGCGGATTCCTCGGTTTGAGAAGCTAAACTTTACTCATCTACTAAGAGAAAACAACAGGTTTGCACATTCACTAGCAACTCTATCTTCTATGATAGACATCTCTTCTGGAGTCCGGATGCGTCCGATCATTATTGACCAGAAGTTTGCACCGGCCTACGAGTCGATTGCCGCCATAGAAGAAGTTCAAGATGAGAACCCCTGTTATTACGATATTTGGAACTTCTTGGAGATAGAAGCATACCCACCAGGGGCAAATGCCAAGGATAAAAGGGCAATAAGAAGAATGGCCATTCAGTTCATCATCTGCGGGGGTAAATTATACAAGAGAGGTCATTTGGGAATGCATAAGTTGTGCGTCGATGCTGGAGAATCAAAGCACCTAATGGAGGCCATCCATGGAGGAGAATGCGGAGCGCACGTGAACGGGGTAATGCTGGCCCGAAAAATCCTCAGATAGGGTTACTACTGGTCCACCATGGAGGAGGATTATATCGGCTCTGTTCGGCGATGCCACAAATGTCAGATCCATGCAAACCGCATGAACATCCCGCCGTTGAAGCTGTACAATATGACTTCGCCATGGCCATTTTCAGTTTGGGAAATCGATGTGATCGAGGATGTCACTCCAAAAGGGTCTAATGGGCATGAGTTCATTCTGGTTGCGATAGATTATTTTACAAAGTGGGTTGAGGCCCAATCCTATGCGGTGTTGAAAGCGTCGCACGTTGCAAAGTTTATCAGGAACAACATCATCTGTCGCTATGGAGTCCCGAATGAGATTATCTCAAATAATGGTTCCCATTTCAAAAAGGAGGTGATTGATTTGTTAGAGAAATACAACGTGGCTTTTCATAAGTCATCCACATATTGGCCACAGACCAACGAAGCAGTTGAGGCCGCCAACAAGAATGTCAAGCGTATTTTACAGAAGATGGTGGAAACCTACCGAGACTGGCCAGATAAGCTGTCATTTGCTCTGTGGGGCTACCGGACTTCAATTAGAACTTCTATTGGGGCGACTTCGTATTCATTGGTTTATGGGATGGAGGCCGTTCTACCTATTGAAATTGAGGTTCCGTCATTAAGAGTGCTGGCTGAGTGTCAGATAGCCGAGGCAAACTGGCAACAGAGCAAATTTGAGGAACTCATGCTCTTTGATGAAAGAAGACTGAAAACACTGTACCACGTTCAAGGTTATCAATGAAGAATTGCCAGGGTTTTCAACAAGAAGGTTAAGTCCAGGAATTTGAAGGAAGGAGATTTGGTACTCAAAGACAACCATGCTCCCATCCATGACCCTAGGGGCAAGTTCAGACCCAATTGGACTGGTCTCTACATCATTAAGTCTATTTGGTCGGGAAGAGCTATCGTTCTGATGGACCTAGATGGCCTAGAATTCTCACAACCGATCAACATGGACAAGTTGAAGAAATATTACCCTTGAGTGGCTCGCTAGGCCGAAAACTCAAAAGGGTGACCTAGGCAAAAGTTAGAGCATGAAAAATTTAAAATTATAAAAACTGAGCTTGCAAGGTTGAAAACCCGCAAAGGGCAGCCTTGGCAAAAGTTAGAGCGTAAAAGGAGAGAAAATACTCGAGTGAACCTGAGCCTGAACTACGTAAGGCTTGATTCCCATCTTTGGGATACGTAGGTAACTTCATCCTGAAGTTCAGTCATAAACACTTCCCCGATCAACTTTGTCCATTTGATCATCTCGGTCATCTTTCTCTATTCAACGTTCAAAAGCTCGGTTGTGATCTCCGGTGTAGTGCTATTCAGACTAGGGGCAACTTTCTAGTTGCTGGGATCCGGGGTTGTGCATCTCAGTGACAAATCTAAGGCGTGTCCAGTTTTGATCCATATCGAAAATGGTTTTGAAAAGTTTTAATAAAAGTTGATTTTGCTCAAATTAATCTTTTACAACTTAGACTATTTTTGGACCAAACGGAAAATTTTCAGTACCCACAACCTTCAATTTTATTGATTTCAATACAGAGTTCTCCTGCTCTTGCATACAAATTGAAGTTGCTTTTCATTACATTCATAAAGAAAACTTGAAAGTTCTGATTAAAGCAAATAAATCCGAGACATAGATGAGTCAGGTGTTCCTACGTCCCCTCCCAGAGCTGGTTGAAGCTTCTGATGCCAAACTGGGCCCAATCTGTGCCTCTTTATTAAGCCAATCTATGCACTCATCAGACAAGGTGCAACTGAAAGTGGAAGCGGGGGTCAGGAGCTCTCTAGTCCTCCATGCTGTGGCATACCGGGCAAGCTACGTACCTCGGACCGGGAATGCGGCTGGATACTCCATCCCCTCTGCCGGGCAAGTTTGATCATGGCCGAACTGGCGCTGAAATCGGAACGGGAAGTAGAATACATAGTAAGTCAAGCCAATCAATTGAATCCTAGTCTGCCGGGATGTGCTGTAGCTCATTGCTGGTAGGTTGAGCCAGGGACACCGCCAAGCAATGCGGTCTGCGGACAAATTGCATATCCAGTCGAACCACCATCCCTCATCTAGGGCGTCAACTAGACGACGTCGGAAGAAGTAGCCGCGAGCTGAGTATGCTGGGCAAGAGTCTACAACTTGTAACTTATCCATCAACCACACTTGGGAGGGATGAAAAATGAGAGAATAAAGAATAGAGAGATGTACGATGAGAGAAAAAGTAAGAAAAGGGTTTTTGTGAGAAAAACCGAGCCTGAGGGCCGAGTGATGTAAGCAATATATATATGAGAAAATGGTGGGAAACATTACCTGCAATAGTAGTGGACTCCCCGCAAATCTGGTCGTCTCCCAGCGATGGAAAACATCCAAGCCCATCAATGTCTCGGCCAAAGACATGGCAATGCAGCTTTTGCCTTCCCTTAAGCTTTGGGCAACCTCAATCAACCGGACACTAGATCCTCCAGAGCCTGAGGCAAGCAAGAAATGAGATAGCATGCACAACCAAAGGGCATGTCGCCGAAAACCTTGCCAATGACGGTCACTGCGGTCACCGGCTTTGGAAAACCGACAAATCAAACTCGGAATATCCAGCATTCCGTCACAAATCAAAGATCGAGCATCGTGCATAGTGAGTCCACACATTCGCCCTAAGGCTTGGGCGTGGCCGAAGCGGAGTTGGGGCAAGATTTCCTCGTTGCACACGGATTCCATCAAAGCTTGGAAATCTTCGAAGGTAGGACACACCTCTTGCCAGCCAAAGCTAAAGACATGTGTTACCGGATTCCAAAACCTTTCCGCGGCATGGAGAAACGAAAAGTGCAGCGGAGTGCGACTCAGCGTGAATAGTACGTTTACGCCAAAGCCCCAGAAATTTAGCTTTTTCGAGCCATCCAAGTTGGCAATCCAAGTTGTGAGATTTTGGGTAAGAAACTCCTCCATTTGGTGTAAACCAGTGTTGAAATGAGGAAAACTATGAGGCTGAGGCTTTTGTAGAAGATAAGGTGGTGAGTGGAAGACAGGTGTCAACATTCTGGAGGTCCTTACCATTTTTGGCCGGTCAACCAAAAGTAGTGCCGACCGACCATCTATTTTGGCCGATCGGCTAAAATATTGGCCGATTCCTATTAATTTCGGCCGGTGATATCTCCCTTTGGCCGATGGGCTCTAATTGTGCTCTAAGCCGAATAAACGTTGAGCATGATGAAAAACTAGTAATTGACACCACTTCCAATGCCTTCTGATAATGTTTTTGCGAACTAATATCTGTTACTTCGTCTTGTTTATCGAGTTGTTGTACATCTGCTTATCGAGTTGTATTTTACACCCTTTAAGTCTTTGCTTTGCTTATCGAGTTGTATTTACAGTTGGTTAGCTTATCGAGCTTTTGTTTTGATTATCGAGTTATTTTTGTCCTTAACTCGGTTCACTACCTGATTATTACGTTGCAAGTGCTTAATTTTCAAACAAAGGTTCAAATCTCTTTTACATTGTTGTGTAATGCGATGCGATGTGATGCGATGCATAAAATATAGCACTTTTTGAACGAAATAGCTGTTTCATTTCCATCATGTCTTTTGCAAAAAGTACATAGTTTTGAGAAAGTGAAACCTGCCTAAGGCAATGCAATGTGCTTAAATTACCAGTAAAAAGGAAAGTAAAGTGAAAAGGGACAGGAGCAGCAGAGTGTCTGGATTAATCCCGGTGGCCACCCCTCGTGGTCGATACACCTCCCACGCCCTTGTTCGGGTCAATCGCGTGGTCTGGCACCTTCATTCCTCAGGACAGTGCAAGAAAGTGCACTTTTGAACCCTAGTAGGCCTTCATGTTGACCTTGAGCCGTGTCTTCTATGAGCGATGCTCGGTGCGTGCGGGGAGTATCCTTTCTAGCATCCTGTTGGTATCTTGTGAATTCCACAAATCGCTTCAATTATGTGTTATTACGTTGCTTCATTTTGACTTCAACAAAACACGCTCGTTATGCGTCTTGCGTTGAACGATGCCTCATTTTGGAGTTGCATTTCAACAACATGAATAACATGCCTTTACCATGCTTCAGTTGAATTGCACCTTTCTCTCCTTCTCGCATTGTTATGCACATTGCATGCGTTGTCGCGTCGTGCTTTACTTATATGTGTTCAAGTTCCTATACACATTGCATGCATTGTCGCATCGTACTTTACTTATATGTGTTCAAGTTTCTATACACATTGCATGCGTTGTCGCGTTATGCTTTACTTATATGTGTTCAAGGTCCTATACACATTGCATGCGTTGTCGCGTTATGCTTTACTTACATGTGTTCAAGTTCCTATACACATTGCATGCATTGTCGCGTCGTGCTTTACTTATATGTGTTCAAGTTCATTTATTTTCACACATTGTGCATGTTGTCGCATGTGCTTTACTTACATGTGTACATTTCATTCCTGTTATACACATTGTACATATTGTCGCATGTGCTTTACTTACATATGTACATTTTATTCTTCGCTTTACACATTGTACATGTTCTCGCATGTGTTTTACTTACATGTGTATACTCTTCCTCACCTCCACACATTGTACACGTTGTCACGTGTACTTTACTTATATGTGTTTGTGCCTTCTGGCACGATATTGTATGTACGGTTCATTTGAGGCTGGCACGACCAGACGAACCGGACAAGAACGATATTGTATGTACGGTTCATTTGAAGCTGGCACGACTAGACGAACCGCACAGGTACTGTATTCTCCGCGTCAAACGTAGCGAGAATTACATAATTCTCTTACATCCTTTCTACATTGTAGTGTAGTTTGGTTTGTGCTAGCTTAAAACTATCGCATATTATGCTTCATTACAGCTTTCTTTGCATGATCATAAGTTATACTCGGCTTTGTGCATTGTTTTTCATTTTGCCCCTGCTTCCGAGCGCATATCTTTGTTTGTAGCTTATATGCTTGTCTAAGTCTTCGGCCTTGTCAAAAATGGGTTGTCCCTGGGCTTTGGCATTCACTCCCGTCATTGTTATGACTTTTGAGTTCTGTCAAAGAGGGTCAACTGTAGACACCCCATTTTTGACCGTCATCGTTTGAACACTCGGTGATCATCCATGTTCGTGTTCATTTTCAGATCCCAAAGGACTCGGCTACGTGCCTTGCCTTAGGATCTCTCGACTTGACTGTTTTGTGCTTGGTTGTGGACCAAGGACTTGCGGTTTTTGCACTTGAGGGTAGGAAGTGGCTTGTTATCCATCCCTTAAACCCACCGGCCGTGGCATGAAGCCACCGACCTTGCTTTCTGTCTACCGACTAATTGTTTGGTCGGTCAGCACAGATATTTGGTCGGTCGGCCATTTATTTGGCCGATTGTCTCTTTTTCTGGTCGTTGCCTCCTTTTTGCCTTTTTCAGGCATTGTGCATGCTAGCTGTGCCAGCTGGAGTGCACGGACTTGCCCTCCATATACGTGTATGGAGGACTTGCACCCTTTGCACCCTTTTGCTCTAAGCTTCTTGAAGAAGCTTAGACCCTTTGTCTTAACTTCCTCCAGAAGTTTGAACCCTTTGTCTTAGCTTCCCCAAGAAGCTTGGACCTTTGGTTTAGCTTCTTGAGGAAGCTTGACCCCTTTTGCCTTAGCTTCTCTAAGAAGCTTTGGTTCTGGTTTTGTTCTATGAAAGGAGGCCTCTCCTTCCATTAGGGGGGTTCAACAAATCAGAGATATATATGATATATATGTCACTCTCTCCCTATATCTCCCTCTCCCTCTTCATTTGTGTGTGTTAGAGTGTCCAAAAGGGTGTTTTGTTATTAGTTTTGCACTAAAACACCTAGTGTTACACCATACTTCGGTTTTGGAGGTGTTGAGAGTTTGTTCTTGGAGTTTTGAGTGGGTTGTGATCAGAAGGAGGGGGCTGGAGTTGCTGTTCTTCAAGTGTTCTTCAAGGGTGAGCACTATTGCTTTATATTCCCTATTTTTGCACTAGCTTTTTGCCTATCTTGCATGCTGTTTTAAGCTTAGTGTATAACTAATAAAAGTTCTGATTTTTCATGTTTAAGATGTTTCATTAAGGTCATTTCGGTGTTTGGGGTTGTCCTCCCCCTCTTAGGCCTTGTTTGGCCCTTTTTGTGCCTTCTTTGTTTGAGCTTTGAGAACTTTCGTGTATTGGCCTTCTCACCATAGAAATCCAGAGGATTTTCAGTGGTGGTGAAGGAGTTTTGAGGTTTTGTATAGGGGAGGGACACCCCTCTCCCTTTGTGTCTCATTTGCTTGTGTTTTTGGCTCATAAGGGTAGCATGCATGCTTAGTCAATTTTGGTTCCATTTCAGAGGGTTTTGGTGTTATTTGGTCATATTATACCTCTGTTTTTGGTCGGATTAATAGTCTATTGCATGCATCATACACTTGCTTTGTAATCTCCTCTATTGTCACAACATGCACCATGCATTTAGCCCCCCATGCTTGCATGTTTTAGCTTGACTTCATGAAGCTTTTAGTCATGTTTCATCACATTTAAGCTCTGTTGGGTGTTGATTTGGTCATGCTTTTCATGCTTTGTATAGCCTCTTTGCATTCTAGCTTGTTGGCTTCAGGTGTGTGAGTCTTTAGTATGCATTACTTGGGTTCTTTCGGTGATTTGGAATCACTTATCATGCCATTTCAGTCCATGTTTCATGCTTATATACTTGCATTTGCCATCCTCTCAATGCTTTGAAGGGTTGTTGTTTTGTACTCCATGTTTGGGTCATTGTGTATGCCTTTAGTCTTAGGCCATTTAGATGCTATTTAGGTAGGTTTTGAGGCCTTATTTGGCATGTTGTAACTCTGTTTTGTATTGATTAGTCCATGCCTTGCTTGGTTGTAATGGAGTGCTCTCTTTGTAGTCTTGAATGCCTTTGCTTTTGGTGCCTATTTCTTAGCATGTTTTGGCGATGTTCCATGCATGTTCCAGCCCTGTTTTGCCCTCCCCTAGGACTGTCCTAAGTCCTCTTGGCCCTTTGGGGTTCGTTTGATGTGGCTATGGTTTGAACCCTTTGGTTGGTCTCAAGCTTTGGGCCCCTTTGCATGCTATGTTCCACTTGTGTGTTTGGATTTGGCACACCTTCTATCATGATTTCAGAGCTCAGCATATTTGTAAAATGCCCATATTTGTCTCTTTTAAGTATGCTTAGAATTGCCTCTTTTATGCCTTAGGTGATGGGCCTTGGTGCATGCATGCTTGTATGTGTCATTCGTGTTTTTGTTACATCATTATTGGCCACTGTTATGGACAAGGCTGAGGTTTGTCCACCCATAGTGTAAGACCATGGATCATGCATTTGTATATTGTTGCATGCTCATTACATTGTATGATTGTTGCATCCTTGTAGTTAATGCATTGTTGCATGCCTATCACTTTGCATAGTTGCTTATTTAGGTTGCATTGTAGTGTTGTATACTTATCATATTGCCATGTTGTTTGCATGATAGGTTGCATTGCACGGTATTTGGCATACTCATGTTTCATTACATTAGATATATATGTCACTCTCTCCCTATATCTCCCTCTCTGTCTTCATTTGTGTGTGTTAGAGTGTCCAAAAGGGTGTTTTGTTCTTAGTTTTGCACTAAAACACCTAGTGTTACACCATACTTCAGTTTTGGAGGTGTTGAGAGTTTGTTCTTGGAGTTTTGAGCTGGTT
>NW_021024931.1:887624-942328 GCF_004153795.1 Camellia sinensis
AATCCGTGTCTTAGCCTACTTGCGGGTAGCACCATCAAACCATTTTCAAATAAACAAACATGAAATGTTTTGTTCCAATTCAGGCGATCCAGTCTATATTTGTATGCTGTGCGCATCACATAATAAATCTAGGCTAATAACCAGAATAAGAACGCATATAATGTTTTCAAAACTAGATATCATGGTTAGTACAGGCCGATCTTCGGATCGGGCGAGCGGGGGTGCTCATAGCTGACCTTTCCCAATCGTACCCAAGTTCCCGAGCCGAGGCAACTTTGGTGATGACGGACACGTGGCCTTAGGCAACGAGTCAGGGTTTCCTAAATTCCCCCAAAATAAAACATTTAGGTGGCGACTCTGTATCTGGCAAAGCAGTCCATGTTTGGCACTTCTTTCAAAAAAAAAAATCTGTTTTTCAAAACGATTTGCCGGATTTGGACTCTTTGGTGATTTATCAATCTCACATCGCACATTGTGAGATCAGATTAAGAACCGTGACAATTTGAGTCATGAACTGTAGTGAGCCCAAATGAACAGAACGGGATTCCCTCCCGGGACGTTTGGGGACGTCTACAGGACCAAATAAATCCATATGCAATAATTGTAAATGTCTAGTTGTGGAAATATGAGATTTTGATTTAAACGATGTGTTAGTTTGTTTTCCTTGTTGACAAGCACTACAAAGATTATCTTTTTCAAATTTAATTTTTGGAAGTCCAATGACCAAATCCTTTCTCAAAAGTTTAGCAATTAAATCCATATGAGCATGACCAAGTCTTCTATGCCATAATTATAGACGTGCCCGAACGTCCCAGGAGGGAATCCTATTTTGTTCATTGGGGCTCACTACAGTTCGGACTCAAATTGTCACGGTTCTTAATCTGATCTCACAATGTGCGACGTTAGATTGATAAATCACCAAAGAGTCCAAATTCGGCAAATCGTTTTGAAAAATTGATTTTTAGAAAGAAGTGCCAAACATGGACTGCTTTGCTAGATACAGAGTCGCCACCTAAATATTTTGTTTTGGAGAGATTTAGGAAACCCTGACTCGTGCCTAAGGCCACGTGTCCGTCATCACCAAAGTTGCCTCGGCTCGGGAACTTGGGTACGATTGGGGAAGGTCACTTCGTGAGCACCCCCGTTCACCCGATCAAAGATCGGCCTCTACTAACCATGATATCAAATTTTTGAAAACACATGTGCTCTTATTCCGGTTTATTAGCCTAGAATTACTATGTGATGCGCACAGCATACAAGTATAGACTGGATTGCCTAAGTTGGAACAAAGCATCGGATATTCGTTTGTTTTGAAAATGGATTGAAGTTTGCTACTCGCAAGTAGGCTAAAACCCGGGTTTTAACGAATTATTCCAACTCAAGCAACCCAACCTTCACCCACAGGCATTCAGGCGGGTATATCACATAAACACATAGCCTCATGGTAAGCATGCTATCATGGCAGTCACTCACACACATGAAAGGATGCTAAAGCATAAATACTTACCGAGTACTCCAAGCCAAAACAGAAACTAGTTAGTAATCAATGCATGATCCTAGTTCATGTTAAGATGGCTAATGCAACACATGCAAAAATGCAACTAGGGTAGGCTCGGCTATACTAAACATGGCATATGAAATGCAACAGATAACATGTATTCAACTTGGAATTGAAATACAATGCAGTTAGCATGATGAGCCGAGTCCGGTGCATGCAATACAGATGAATGATGCAAACATGCGAGCATAAGTATGCTAATTCAAACATGCCCCAAACTAACCATCAAAAGCTAGTAAATAAAAGGGAGAAAGACATGGGGTTGGAAGATATACATCACACACACGCACACTTATTACAACGTTACCCTCCGCGGAGGATCCGAATAATACAAAACCAGATGAATAATGAACTATAGCTAATTATTACACAACATTAACTAATTAACAAACTAGCTAAGTAAGCATGTAAACTAAATGAATGTGACTGCCTCGGCTCTGTTTTGGATGACAATGGATGCATGCATGCTCGAGTTGCCTCGTCGGGAAATCCATCGCAATGCCTCGCCTTGCCTCGCCTTTGTGTGCAATTTATTTCAGAGACTTGCACGAAGCTCCAAGAGGCTGAAACTCCACTCTGGGAAGTTGTGGGAGGGCTGCCGACCAGCCAATGACATGGGAAACCACTGCCGACCACCCCTTTGTGGTGGAGACCAAAAAGGGTGGTCGGCCTGCCAGAAAACCTGGTCCGCCGACCACTTTCTGCCCCTGGATTCTGGTTTTCTGCAACACAAAGCAATAGGGAAGCATGGCAAGGTATTTTCAACAAGTGTGTGCTCGACCACTCTCCCCGTCATAGCATAGGATCTAGGGAGTGTAACCCTCGATCCTCGGACCACCAATCACGCATCTCGATGCATGATGGCCGAAGAGTCGGATTGCATGACTTAATGTGACATGAATGCACAAATAAACATCTAAAGCCAACAACTCTATCATGGATAGTCAAGAGTGTTGGCGACCGGGAATCGAGGCACGTTTCATCACTTGGAGTATGAAACGCTCCTCGTTTCCCGTGTTTGGGCTAACTCCTATCCTAAACATGATGAAACAAGAATGGCATGCTCAATGCAACTTCTAGCATGCAATCCTAATGTAATGCGACTAAATGATACAAAGATGCAAGGAATGACATGCAAGCATGCAAATGGCATACACAATGCTATGAACTACACATGGCATACTCAATGCACATGGACTAAACTATGGCATATGCAATGCACATGTGGAGACTAATAATGAAATGATCAAGGCATACACAATGCAATGGTCAATCATGTAACAACATGGACTAATATGGAATATGCAACGCAAGATGGACTTAAACCAAGATGGATGGGCCTCAGCCACATCCAAATCAGTGGCCAAACGTGATGAAATCAAAGCTACAAGACACACATAAGCATGCACAATGCAAAGGCTCGGACCTAAGGCATCAAATGGCACTCTACCAAAGCATGGCAAGGGATGAAATATGGCATACAAACACACATTTTCCAGCTCTAAAATGATATGCAAGATGGTCCCGAATCATGCAAATATGTCACACAATGCATGCTAGATGGCCCGAATACCGAAACTAGTGAAGTGCGTTACATTAGAGGTATACAAAGCAATACAGAAATGGAAAAACTAGCCCCAAACAGACCCTAGGCAAGTCCAAGACAGTGGGAAAATGGCCTAAGATGATGGCTCAACATGCATAGAAATGAAGCTCATACTAAGACTCAAAATAAGACATGCAAGCACAACTCTTAAACATATTGAAGGAGTGATGAACATAAGAATATGGCAACCTTATATGCTCTGAAATATCATGCTTGATGATGCCAAAACATGTCAAGGGCCCAAACAACGCATGCCCCAAACGACGCGTGCTAGTGGACCCGATATGCAAAGCTAGTGAGCTTAAATTGAACTATGGCCATATACAACAATGCACGCATGACCCAAAACACTTCAAATAGAGCTAAGGCAGCCCAAAATATGGATAAAATTAGTTTGGATCATGGCCAAAAAATGCTAGGAAAGAGGGCCAAAACATCATGCAATACAAGCTAGTGAACCATGATTTACACTACAACCATATGAAGCACATGAGAGGCCACCAAACTAGTCAAAAATAGAATCATGCCAAGTCAAATGAAGCCCAAAAACCCACTGAAATATAGTCCATGCATGCAAGAATGATAGGCTCTTTTGATATGCGATGAAGAAGGTTATTCTACACATGCAAGAGGGACACCCAATATGACAAAACCACCTCTAGATAGAGGTTATGCAGGCCCTAAAACTCACTAGAAAGGGCCTGAAATGAGGCTAGGAAGCATGCAAGTATAGGCTCATTTGTTAGGCCAAATATGCTAGAAAACAAAACAAGGGGTGAGAGGGTCACCCCTCTCTGATTTTGGTACTCAAAAACACATAATAACCACTGAAAATCCACTGGATTTCAGTGGTCAAAAGGGCCAACAAAGCTCAACACAAAGGCCCTAATGCACGGCTCAAAACAATGGGAAATGAAGCATGCAAGGGGGTAGATGACCCCCAACAAAAAAATGACCTGAAACAAACATGTAAAGGACCTCAAAATAAGACTTTTTTTTAGTTTATGACAAAGCCCAAATATGCTTTCAAATAGACCTAAGATATGGAGCAAAACAGTGCCAGAAAGAGGGAAATAGAGTGTTACCCTTGTAGCCAAAAGAACCAGCAGCTTCTGGACCAAAACAGCAAGCCGTCAACCTCTGAGAATGGGCTCCAAGATGCTTAGAGTGATGGTGGAGGTGTTTGGATAGGAGGTGGTGTGCAATGGTGCAAGAACTATGGACTTTTGGAGCTCAAATGTAGAGATATAGAGGGATGTATGTATCTTGCCTTAAGCCAAAAAATCTGAACCTTTGCACATGAGGGAGAGGGTCTCTCTTATAGAGGAACAAAAGTCCAAGCTTCTTCAAGAAGCTTGTCTAAAGGTCCAAGCTTCTTGAGGAAGCTATAGCAAAAAGGGTCAAGCTTCTTGAGGAAGCTAGAGCCAAAGGGTCAAGCTTCTTCAAGAAGCTAAAAAAGGTCAAGCTTCTCTTAGAAGCTTAGAGCAAAAGGCCAAGCTTCTTTAAGAAGCCAAAACAAGGTTGTCAATCCTCTATACACGTGTATGGAGGATGCAGTCTATGCCCTCCAGCTGGCACAACTGGCACACACTCACAGAGACAAAAAAGGGAAAAGTAGGCCGACCAGTTCAAGTGGGCGGCCGACCACCTAGCCTAGTCGGCCGACCAGTTCAAAAGGGTCAAGTTGATGAATGGTGGTCGGCAGCCTCAATGGATGGTCTCCCAATTCAATGCAAGCCAGTGGTGTGGTGAGAGACCAGCAATTGTGGCTCAAAAGTCAGGGAGACCAACTACCTGATAAGAAAAATCGGCCGGTGGGGAAAAGTGGTCTCCAAGAAGAAAAGGTGGTCTCCCACCCAAGTACCACCTTCCAACCAATGAAAATAGGGTCCATGCCAAAAATGAATCAAGACGGATGCAAAACGAGGGTTCGGAGGCCAAAACGCGCGGCTGGAGGCCCAGAAAACTGACTGTTAAGCGTCGAAAGTGGTGTGCGACCACGAAGGTGGTCTCCCGGGCCATAGTGTCCCTCTAGAGAGAGGAAACAAGGTTTGTGCCAAAAATCGGAGCAAATAGAGAAAGTTAAGCGGTCCCAAACCGAGACACACGGCCGACGGCTCCGAAAATCAGAAACTGGTCTCCAAACGGGAACAGTGGTCTACAACCACGAAAAGTAGCCTACGGCCACTGAGAGATGGTCTATGAGACCTCTCCCTCCCTTCGAAAAGAGAAAACAAGACCTGGTTTACAAACCGAGGCAAAGCACAAAAGGGTCCCGACGTCCCGGAGTAAGGCTCTCAACCGAGACTCCGTAACCTTAGAACGAGTACAACATGCACCATCACCGAGCGCTCAATCGATGACGTCTGAGTCTTAAGATTGGTCAAAAATGGGGTGTCTACAATAACCAACTATTTTCATTATTAACATATAAACATTTAACATCACTAGCATAGAGATCATTAAGATGAAAAACATAAACATTATCATGGCGATTACCAATGAATAAAGCTTTATGATCATTTGTGCTTTCAATTGTGCAATGTGATTTATCAAAAATAACTCAACTACCTTTATCACATAATTGACTAATACTAAGTAGGTTATGCTTAAATCCATCAACAAGAAAAACATTTTCAGCAGAAGGGTTAGGAGAAATACCGATGCTACCAATACCGATGATTTTTCCTTTCTTGTTGTCTCCAAAAGTAACAAGGCCTCCATCTTTGGATGACAGTGTAGTAAAGAAGGATTTATCTCCGATTATGTGTCTGGAATATCCACTATCAAGGTACCACTTCCCTTCTTTAGCTTTGGACTTAAGGCAAACCTACAAGATGACAATCAAGTGTTGGTTTTTGGTACCCATAGTTTCTTGGGTCCTTCTTGGTTAGTTTTGTTAGATCCCTCAATAATCCAAATCTTTTTAACTCCCATGTTCACATTCTTTTTGAATGGACGATAAGATATATAATGGCCTTTCTTTCTACAATAATGACAAGTAATATAAGGGTGTATCATGAGAGGTGTCTTTTCAAAAATTATATTGAGATTCTTTTGTTTCTTAATAGGGTCATATCCAATGCCCCCTTTATCAAAAACACATCTTTGATTTCCAAGAGGCATGTTGAGATTATTTCTACATTTTACAAAATTTTCAAGTGTTTTTGTTAAATCATCAACATTGTTTTTTAAAACAGTTTTCACATTAGAGATGGTGTCAAAATCATTTTTCAAAACAATTTTTTCTTTCTTTAATTCTTCTACATTATTAGATAAAGATGCAACAGATTTTTTTAACACATTATTTTTGGCACAAACTTTTCTAAATTCATCTTGTAGTTCATGGAATGCACTTTCAAGTTCTTTATAAAGAGTAGTTACTTCATCTTGAGTAGAGTCTTCATCTTCAAGAGCCATAAGACACAAGCTGGCTACTTCATTTTCAATTTCATCACTTGAGCTTTCGTCTTCACTTTCTCCCCAAGCTGCTACCATGGCCTTCTTGTTTCTTTTGTAGCCTTTTCCATGATTTTTAAATTTTGGATAATCCATCTTCATATGTCCAGGATTTTTGCACTCATAGAAAATAATGGGTTCTTTCTTGTTATCTTTGTTGTACTCCTTTTGAAAGTTCTTCTTCCTCCATAATTGTTTTTCTTGAAGTGCTTTTTGAGATTTCTACTAAACATGGCATCACTTTCATCCTCATTAGAGTTTTCATGTCCTTTTTCATTTGATGATGGTTTGAATGCAATTCCACTTTTCTTTTTGTTTTCAACATCCTCATGTCCTTTCATGGTGATCTCATGAGTCATAACGGAACCCATAAGCTCATCCAATCCAAGTGTGAAGAGATCTTTGGCTTCTATAATGGCGGTGAGCTTTGCTTCCCAATTCTTTGGTAAACACCTAAGAATTTTTCTTACCAACTCACTGTTAGTATAAATTTTGCCAAGAGATTTCAAAGAGTTTACAATTTCAGTAAATGTAGTAAACATATTTGAAATAGATTCATCAGATTTCATTTTAAACAATTCATAACTATGAACAAGCATATCAATACGGGATTCCTTCACTTGATTTGTTCCTTAATACGTTACCTGTAGTTTGTCCCAAATTTCTTTTTCCAAATCACAATTTGAAATTCTATTATACTGCTTAGAGTCTAATCCACAAACAAGGGTGAGTTTGGCTTTAGCATTAGCTTGCAATAATTTGTGATCCCTCTCATCACATTCATCATTTGTTTTAGGTACACTAATATTGTCTACTAATTTGGTAGGAATTTTTGGACCTTTGGTGACAATAATCCACATGGCATAATCAGTGGCTTAAAGGTTTAGGGTCATCTTATCTTTCCAATGATTATAGTTATTTCCATCAAATGGTGGTGGCTTGTCCTTCAGCAGTGCTAGCTAAGGTTGCCATAGATCGAAACTCTCAGATGGTTAAATCTAAAACAAGAGTCTAGGCTCTGATACCAATTGTTAATCAAAAACCAACCTAAGAGGGGGGGTGAATTAGGTTTTTACAATTAAAATTAATAATATCCTAATAAAAATTATGACTAGCACAATAGATAAATAATTAATGAAATAAAAATAATTAAAACAAGTGTCTTAACAACTATGTCAGTTAATGATTTTAGCACAGTAAAAATGTGAAATATAGCTATGACAATTTAAAATAAAATAAAGAGATAAGAGAGAGAGAGGCAAATAAATTTATAGTGGTTCGGCTTTAACTCAGCCTACGTCCACTCCTCAAGCTTCACTTGAGATTTCCACTATACTCTAGCTTCATAGGGTGCTAGCAACCTTTTCACAGATGGAGCAATCCTCCACAGATTTTGCACAGGCTTTCTAAGTCACGAACACTGAGTGTACTACACTCTTACAAGGTTGAAAAGAAGGTGTTTTTGCTTTCACAGAAAGCTACAAGAATTATCTCTCAAAGATAGATATAAAAATGAGACTCTAATTTTTCTGTAATCTTTACACAGGAAAGATGGGCTTAAAGCTATATGTCTCAGTGTATAATTTCTAAAAAATGATGTAAACAAAAATTGAAGCACACTTCTTAGAGAATTTTTCAAAGAATAGATGTGAGTGATTATAGATCAAAGAATATTTTCTTTTTTTTTTTTTCTCTCTTTTTTTTTTTTTTACATTAGAGGCATTGGTATATATAATGAAACTTATAACTGTTTATAGCCATTGTATTCATTTGAGTTTATAGCTGTTGTATTCATTTGAGTTTATAGCCGTTACATTCATTTGAATTTATAGCCGTTTATAGCCGTTGTATTCATTTGAATATCTTCCACTCCATCATTACTAATTTGAATATCTTCCACTCCATCATTACTAATTTGAATATCTTCTACTTGAACCTTTTAGCCCGCTGCTGTGCTTGGCTGTTTGAACCTTCTAGCCTGCTGCTGTGCTGGGCTGTTTGAACCTTTGCTTTGGGCTGTTTGAACCTCTGGTTTAATCAAATATTAAATACATTCTAACAACATTTAGGATAAAAGTTTTAGGTAAGAAATAATGTGACAAAATAAATTTTGATTCTATTTTCTCTTTCAAATAAATTAAAACATGATTAAATAAATCATCAAAATAAATTTTGGATTTAAAACATAATTAAATAAATCATCAAAATAAATGTTGATTCTATTTTTTCTTTTAAATAAATCATCAAAATAAATTTTGATTCTATTTTTCTCTTCCAAATAAATTAAAACATAATTAAGTAAATCATCAAAATAAATAAGTCTAACAAGAACAATAAATAACCAGAGAAATTTGACACTGCCAACATCCAGAGAAAATTCATACAATGGCAACTTCCAGAGAAAATTCACTTAGTGACCAACTCCAGAGAAAACTCACACATTGGCAACATCCAAAGAAAATTGACTTAGTGACCAACTACAGAGAAAATTCACACAATGACAATATCCAGAGAAAATTCACTTAGCGACCAACTACAGATAAAATTCACACATTGGCAACATCCAGAGAAAATTTACTTAGTGACAATATCCAGAGAAAATTCACTTATTGGCCAAATATAGATAAAATTGACACAATGACAACATCTAGAGAAAATTCACACACTGACCAAAATCCAGAGAAAATTCGCACAGTGGCCACAACCAGAGAAAATTCACACAGTGGCCAAACCTAGAGAAAATTCAAAGTGTCAGAGAAAAATCACATTCACTCAATTCCTACATGTATAGAAAATTCACATACTTGGATAAAATAAGATATATGTACAATTACCTTCATTCCCATCTTTTCTCGTCGCAGCAAGCACAACTTCTTTGTATCGTCCTTTTAAAAATGTTCCATCAAGAAACAACAATGACCGACAATATTTGAAACCAGCAACGCATGCATGAAAAGCCACAAACACTCTTTTGAAACGCTTGTTATCTTCAAAATCTAACTCAAAACGACTATCTGGATTGTTCTTTAATGCCTCATCAAAATACCACCGTAATTGATCAAATGACAAACAAGAATCCCCATATGTACTACATTTTTCTTTTTCAACCCCCAACCAACCACAGTTATAACTGATTGAGACCCCATACTTGTCTTTCATTTCTTTGACAACATCCACTAGACGAGTTAAAGGTTTTGCACTTACCTCTTCAAGTATCAGCCCAGAAACTAAGCTGGAAGTCATCCTAGCATGTTTACTAGTACGAACTGTCACACCACACGTATGTTCGTTGTTCAAAGTTCTTATGTAAAAGAACCCATTTATTTTTTCAACTGAAGCATCTCCACGCCACATACATCCCCTTGATTCCTTATATGCACATTCTGCAGTAACCCTCAGCTTGTCATTTTTAACATACGTAAACTAAAAACCAACCTTAATAGCATACTGGCATAAAACAATACGGAACTCAACCACACCACCCTCAAACTTTTGTCCAACACTCGTGATATTATTTCGCCAACCAACTGACAATAACATATTTTCTTGGTGAGAACAAAACTTAGAGAGTGAATTTCTTTCAATATCCACCAGCCTATCACATTCACCATGCACAAAATCTACCCAATTAGACCTCACTTCATCCTCTTGATCAAAAGTACTACATCTAGTAACTGAAACATCAACTATATCACCAACATGTGCACAAACAATCCTCAACATATTTAGAAAATCAATATTATTTTGAACCATACAATTTGGATGGTACACAATAGAATATGAAATACACATAGTCTGAGGTTTCAAATTCTCCCATGTTTTACACAAAATGCCAACAAATTCCTCAAAATTCAATTCTCATGAAACATTAATGACAATAGTATCATTCCCATATTTGCACAGCAACAACACTGCACTGTCCATCAAAACTAAAAGAAAAAACAAGAAAAATAATTTGTTCAACATAAAAACACTTCACAAGAACAACATAAAAGTCCAGAGAAATTTCTAATAATTATAATTTTCTCTGGATTATAATAACAGGCTTATAATTTTCTCTGGACTCAAATAAATTCTAGAGACATTTACAAACTTATATTCACCTTCAAGATAACAAAAACAAAATCATAAAAAACTTAATGAATCTAGAGAGAATCACAGAGAAATTTACTACTAACTATTAAACACATTCATAGACAAAAATCGCACAGAAGATTTGTTATGAAATTATAAGCTTCTTTGTGATTTTCACTAAACTACAAGCTTGCAATTTTCTCTGCGTTATTCTGCAATATTGCACTCATATCAAAATCCAGAGAAATTTACAAACTTATATACACCTTCAAGATAACAAAAAATACTACACTGTCCATCTAAACTGAAAGAAAAAATAAAAAAAAAAAACTTTGGCTTAACGAAACAAAAACTTATATTCACTTTCTACAAACTTATAATTTTCTCTGAACTACAAACTGAAAGTGAATAACAAACTTATAATTTTCTCTGAATTACAAATAAAAGTCCAGAGAAATTTAAGAACTTACATTCACTTTCTCATATTCTATCTGCATTAGAAACTTCAAATAATATGTCCATATGAACTTATAATTTTCTCTGTGATTTTCGTTGGATTATAATAACAAACTTACAATTTTCTCTAGACTATACCAACAAAAGTGCTGAGAATGAAATTTCTTTGGTTTAAAAAAATTTCTCTGGTTTGAAAAACGAGAGAATAAAACTTATCATTGATCAGCATGTTGATGAAAAACAGAGCACGAAAAATGAACTCTAAACATTAAAATCAACTACACTGTCAATGCTCTTTGAAATTGATCAAAAAACAGAGAATGAAAAATTAATTCCAAAAATAAAAATCAACTCTATCAAGCTAGCCTCTGTCTAAAATTGATCAATAACAGAGAATGAAAAATCAACTCCAAAAATCATAAACAACTTCACTGAGCTAGCCTCTCTTTTAAATTGATCAAAACTGAAAACAAAAACCTAATGAAAAAATACATTCGAAAAACTAATATGAAATCCGAATCCTTACATAAAATTCAAAACAAAAATCAAAATCCATGTGGAATCTCCATCAAAAAGATATCTGATTCAACTCCACTGAAAAACCTATGCGATCAACACACTGTAACACCTACACGATTGTAGCAATCTCTATTGTCAAGTCCACTGCAACACTTGCAAAATCCTTACGAAATCTCCATCGCGAAGTCAGTTTCCAAAATCTCCACCGTGAAGTCAGCAATAGAATATTCAGTTTGCCAAAATCCAAAAAACTTATGTTATAAAGAAGGGTAAATTAGGTATTTTATAACCTAAAATAAGGTTGAGGGACCTTAGCCATCAAAACATATTATTGTGGACCTCTCCTCCTATCAAAAGTTGGGGAGGGACCATAGACCAATTTTTCCTTATTAAATTCAATAAAAACGGATATTTTAGATATTTTCTACAAAATTACATTGAGTTTAATGACTACAATATTATTTTCTATCAATTTTACTTAAAAGGAAATAGGTGGATGATTTAGATTGAAAACAAATCAAAAAATTTAAATTTAAATTGATAAAATTAAAAACTAAAATTTATTTTTTTTACAAAATTCAAACTTTGATTTTTTATTATTATTATTTTTCTTTTTTTAATTCCAGTAAAGACATGCTCTGCCTTACCCAAATGCAACTTTATTGAAAACTTGTAAAGAAGCCTTGATGAATGACCTTGAAGACGTATGCATTTGATTCAATAAATAAATACGTACAACTAGTTTTTTATGAGAGGGAAATTACTATACTATCTCTCAAGACATTAATTTGCCAGCCTAGGAGTAGAAAGGGAAGACAATAGAAAGAAGTCTCCCTTACACCCTCAGCAGCTTCTTCCACCACATTTCTCATCGATGCCATTGTCTTTCCTCATCCAAACACCATTCTGATCACATGGGAAGGAATTGAGGCGGGGACATTCTACTTTCTCCAAGTAAATAAAATTGGGAAATAACATCATAATATCTTTCCAAGGCATCTCTAAGTTACTTAAGTACTTCAATTGTAATATTTCAACCGTGGTAGCTACTATCTCGTCTAGATTACACAATAGTCCTCCTCTGATGTAAAGTTTCTTTAAGTTCTTCAAATTGACAGACCTTAACCAACTGGGTGTATCTATCTTAGGAAAACACTCCAGCTCCAGTTTTTGCAACGATAAAGGAGGTTCCAATGAGAGAGGAATTCTGGATCATGTTCAGTGAATGATCTTGTCCGCTTGACAAATAGTTGTGCTTGCTTTGGTGAATTATTAGTTTTACCTCGTAAAACGCATCCTGACCAAGATATTTTCAACTTTTGTAGGGATTTTAATATTTGTAACTAACGAAGTTGCAGATCTGTTGGAAATTCTTTCATACTCATGAATATGCTCAATTTTCACAGCTTTGGCAATTTTGTCAAATCATTGATAGTACAAGACTTTTTGTCTTGGGAATCTCCACTAATAAATCCCTTAAGGACTTGGAGTTCAGATAGTTCACCAAGCCCCTTGGGCATGTGATCTAAAAGGTAACACTCAGATATGTCCAAGTGTGTCAAACTCTTAAGCAAGCCAATCCAATCTGGAACCACTTCAAGATTGTGACACGCTTTGAGATCAAGAATCACAAGATTAGTTAGTTGTGAAATAAACTGAGGAAGTTCTGTAATCAAAGAAATTCCTCGAAGGCTAAGAAACCTCAATTGTTTCATATTCTTGAGTCCATTGAGAATTTTGAGGTATGTGACTTCAATGTGATGTGTGATTGAGTTCTGCCACCTTCCTAAGTAAACAACTCTGAAATAATCGTGGTTGAAAAACCGTTCAAACCTCATATCAACAATAGCCTCACCAAATTTGAGGAAGCATAAATTAAATAGAGTAACAAGAGTATCTGAATCCCTAATACACACTGGTATATTCAAAAACTCCTTTAAAGCATAATATATGTTGTAGTGCATCCTATAGCTATCGATGACCAAGCCACAATTTTTGTAGACAGGCTCGATGAAGCCCTTTTGTAGACACCTCATTTTGACCGACCTTAAGACTCATACGTCATCGTTTGAGCGCTTGATGATTGTGCATGTTTGTGCTCGTTTCGAGTTTCTGGAGTTTTCGGCTGAGTGCCTTGCCTCCAGGCCTCTGAACTCTTTGTGTTTTGGCTTGGTTTGTAGACCATGCCTTGTTACCCTTGCCTGGAGGGAGAGAGAGGTCTGTAGACCACTTTTTGTGGTCGTAGACTACTTTTCCCTCTTGTAGGCTAGTTTCCGGTTTCCGGAGCCTTTGGCTGAGCGCCTTGTCTCGGAACCTCTTAGCGTTCTCCTCTTGGCTTGGTTTTTGGACCATGCCTTGTTGCCTTGGTCTAGAAGGAAACAGAGGTCTGTAGACCACTTTTTGTGGCCGTAGACCACCTTTTCCTCTCATAGACCACTTTCTGCGCCCGTAGACTAGTTTTTGAGGCTCCCAGCTGCGTGCCTTGTCCCGCGAACTTTTGTCTTGCTTCCTTTTTGGTTTGTTTTTGGCACAAACCTTGTTTTCCTTGCTTGGAGGGTGGAATAAGGGTTGTAGACCAGTTTCTCTCCCTGAAGACCACTTTTCTTCCCTGCCAGCTAATTTTCTGGTCGGCCAGCTGGTCTTAGTGGTCTTTGGACCACCTAAAGTGGTCGGCAGCCATGCCACCACCTTGCTTTCTTTGTGCAGACCACCTCTCCCTCTTGCCGACCACTTGGTCTCCTTGCAAACCACTTTTTCTGGTCGGCCGACTAGTGCAAGTAGCTGGCCGACCACTTCAACTGGTCGGCAGCTTTTCTGCACTTTTTGTAAATATTTTCCATGCCAGCTGTGCCAACTGTTGGGCACAGAAAGTATCCTCCATACACGTGTATGGAGGGATTGATTCAAGCTTCAAGCTTGCTCAACAAGCTTGATGCATGTTTTTCTATAAAAGGAAGCCTCCTCCCTCTTGTCTCAGGTTGAGAAAAATTGCTTAGGGCATATACATATATCATCTATCTCTATATTGCTCCTTTGCTTCATATTTGTGCTTGAAAGTGCCTTTTCTTCACACTTTTGCACACAAACACATAGTGAAACACCTTCAATCTCGGACTGAGGTTCTTGGAGGTTTGTTTGGAGCTCAAGGCTTGGTTTTTGCCTCAGAAGTTGTTGTCTTGTTTTGATTCTTCAAGGGTGAGTCTCTAATCCTCTTAAAGCCTTGTTGTAGTTGCTTACTAGACTACCCTTGCATTCTTATTTTGCCTTGACTTTCTACTGCAAAAGTTCTGATTTGAAGTGCTTGAAATGTTTGTTTAAGGTCTCTTTGGTGTTGGGGGTGGTCTACCCCCTTTTGTGCCTTGTTTTGCCTTGTTTTGGGCCATCACTTTAGGCCTTTGTGATCACCTTTGCATGACCTTTCTACTGCTAAATTCCAAAGGAATTTCAGTGGTGGAAAGTGCGTTTTGAGGTCTCAAATAGGAGGGGTTTGTCCCCCCTCCTCTTCTCTTGTTTGTTTGTGTTGGTGGTTCATCCAAGGAACATGTAGCTCTATCTTCTTGAAGCTTTGTTTGAGCACTTTTTTGTGACCTTTTAGACCTTCCATGACTCTGTTTTTGGTTGTTTTGGTCACCCCTTGCATGCTTCTTGTAGGTGTGGTTTAATCCTGCTTGAAGCTTTTCAAAGTAGCATGCCTTTCTAGCATGTTTTGGTTCTATCTCAGCATGTTTTTGGTGTTTTTTTGACATGGTATAACTCTGTTTTGGGTTGGTTTGATAGCCCCTTGCATGCTCCTTGTACTTGTAGTGCGATTCCACTAAACTAGCTTAACATGCATCATGCTTTGGACCATCATTCTAACATGTTTTTGGCTAAACTCCAGCAAGCTTTTACTCATGTTTTACCATGCTTAAGCTCTGTTTTATGTTGTTTTGGTCATGCATGCCTTACTTTGTATAGTCATAGTGCATTCTAGCTCACTAGCCTTGAGTATTCAAGTCACTAGCATGCATTGCTTGGGCTATTTGCATGATTTAGCATCATTTGATATGTGATTTTAGTGCATGTATTGTGGTCATACTCTCTCATGCTTCATTCTTTCAATACTTTGGAGGGTTGGTGCTTTATGCCTTAAGTATGAGCCAATATATATGCCATCTTGCCTAGCTTTTTGGGCCACCATTTTAGTGTGTATTTGGTCCTATTTTGCCATGATCCAACTCTGATTTTTGTTGGTGAAGTCATCTCATGCTTGGTTTTGGTAGGTGTAGTGTAATCCTCCTTATTAGCCTTACATACTCCATGCTTCATGTCCTTCATCCTATCTTGTTTTGGCTACACTCCATGCATGTTTTAGCCTTGATTTGACATCCTCTAGGACTGTTTTGAGTTGTCTTGGCCATGTGGTTCATGTATTGCATAGCTGTAGTGCAATTGGCCTTGCTAGCCTTGAGTTTTGAGCACCATAGTATGACATACTTGAGATGTTTGTTTGCCATGACATCATTTCATATGATATTTCAGTGCGTATAGTGTTGTCACACTTCCATGTTTGTCACTTCTTGATCATGTTTGAGAGTTGTGCTCTTATGCTTTGTTCATGGGTCAACGCATGAGCATGCTTATCTTGCCCTTTTATGCCTAGGTTTTGGTGTGTTGGCCACTGTTTTGGCATGATTTAGGTCTGTCCATATTCGGCTTAAGTCCATTGAGCATTGTTTTGCATGCCTCTTGTGAGATGGTCTTTCCTAGCTTTGATGCCTTAAGCTTCTAAACTTGCCATGCATGCATTGTTTGCATGGTAGAATATTGTGCATGCCATTCTAGCACTTATAGAAAAGCATGTTGTTTGCATGTTGCTATATTACATTGTGTTTGCATGTTGTTGCATTACATTGTACTCGCATGTTGTTGCATTGCATTGTGTTTGGATCGGGTGTTAATCCAAACACGAGAAACGAGGGGCGTTTCATACTTGAAGTGACGAAACGTGCCTCATTTCTCGGTCGCTGACACTCTTGATCATGCATGATAGACTTTAAGGTCCTTATGTGTTATTTGTGCATTCATTGACATTGAATTGTGCAAACTTGGCTTCTCGGCCATCTTGCATTGCAATGCTCGGTTGGCGGCTCGAGAGTTGAGAACCGCACTCCCTTGAGCTTAAGAAATGTTAGGGCGCGTGGTTGTGCACATATACCTTGCAAATACACTGCTGTGCCCCTTCTTGTTGTAGACACCCCATTTTTGACCGTCCTCAAGACTTGGTTGTGCTTGCAAGTACATCCAGTCACAAGTTCGATTGCTAGTCGAGTACTCGACTTTCGCGGCGGAACGTCACAAGTTTGAGCTTTCCAAACCCTGCATCCTTTCTGCCCCATTTTTGGACCATGTGTTGGTCCTTTCAGCTTGATCCTTATGGTGCACTGTCGGCCACCTTTTGGTACTTCCGGTCTTGATTTTTTCCCTGCCAGTTACTGATAATGCCTGCCGGCCATCAGTGAGCCACTGCCGGCCACAACTGATGGCCGGCAGAACCCTTTGTCTCAGCAGATTTCACTCCAGATCTTTTGAGCCAGCTGGTTTTCACTCATCTTCCCTCCATACACGTGTATGGAGGGATGAGGCTCTTCCAAGCTTGTTTGACAAGCTTTGCTTGGCATTCCTCTATATAAGGAGAAGTCGTTCCTCCCTTACAAAGGTTCAGCCATTTTAGAGAAGTTATCTCTCTCTCTATATATATATTCCTCACTCTCTCTCTATATTGTTGTTGGTTTTATGCCTTAAAGTCCATTTTTTCTCACTTTTGCACTACAAAACAGAGTGATACACCACCACCTTTGGGCTGAGGTTCTTAGGAGTGTTATTTGAGCTCTGAAAGTTGGTTTCTAGCCTCTGAGGTTGCTGGTTTCGAAGTTGAACTTCAAGGGTGAGTGTATTCCCCATTTAAGCCTTTTTTTTGTATCTCATTTTGGCCATCCTTTCATATTGTTTTAGGCCTTGCTTTCAACTAAAAAAAGTTCTGTATTTAAGTGCTTTTGATGATTGTTTAAGGTCTCTTTGGTGTTAAGGGTGTTCTATCCTCTTGTTTGCCTTGTTTGGCCTTGTTTTGTACCATGCCTTAAGGCCTTTGAGTTGGTCTTTGTTTGGCCTTTTAGCCACTGAAATCCAGTGGATTTTCAATGGTAGGCATGTTGTTTTGAGGCCTCAAATCAGAGGGGGGTGACCCCCTCCCTTTTTGTTTTTTTTGCTTGAGTTATTGGCCTATCAAAGGAGCATGTATCCCTATACTTTTGAGGCTTAGTTCAGGCACTTTTTTGTGACTTTTAGGACCTTCCTTAAGTCTGTCCATGGCTGCTTTGGTCACCTTGTGCATGCTTCTTGTATGTGTAGTGTAATTCCATTTGTGGCTAATCAAAGTAGCATGTCTTTCTAGCATGTATTGGCTTCATTTCAGTAGGTTTTTGGCCATCATTTGACATGTCATAACTCTGTTTAAAGTTGTTTTGCTCACCTCTTGCATGCTCCATGTACTTGTAGTGCAAATCTTGCTTACTAGCCCTGTGTGCATGAGGCTTTGGCTCATCATTTTAACATATTTTGGCTATGCTCCAGCATTATTTTATTCATATTTTGAGCTTTCTTAGGACTGTTTTGGGCTGCCATAGTCATATCCCTCATGTTTTGTATAGCTATAGCGTAAATGCTTTGACTAGTCTTGAGTTTTGAGGCCCCTACCATGCTATACTTGTGATGTTTGCATGCGTTGGAATCATTTGAAGTGTTATTTCAGTGCATGTTTCATGGTCATACACTTACCTTTGTCATGCTTTCAATGCCTTGAAGAGTTGGTGTTTTATGCCTCATGAATGGATCATTGTGGATGCCTCTATGCTTAGGTCCTTAGGATGCCATCTCAGCGGGTTTTTTGGGCTTATTTTATCATTCCATAACTCTATTTTTTTATTGGTTAAGTCATGCCATGTTTGGTTGTAATAGGTGTAGTGCAATCCCCCTTGTTGGCCTTACTTGTACCATGCCTTATGCCTTCTATGTTGACTTGTTTTGGCCTTGGTCCATGCATGTTTTAGATTCATTTTGGCATGATCTAGGACTGTTTTGGTTGTCCTTGGCCCTTTGGGGTTTGATTCATATGGCCTTGGTACAAGCTCCTTGGCTAGTCTTAAGCTTTGAACATCCTAACATGCTATGCTTGCATTGTTTAGTTGGTTTGGCATCAATTTACATGAGATTTCAAAGCTTACCTCATTGCCACATTATCATGATTGTCACTCCTTGCTCATGTTTGAGAGTTGTGTCCTTATGCCTTAAGTCCTAGGCCATTGCGTGTGCATGCATTTTTCTCACTTTTCGTATCATCAATTTATCATATTGGCCACTGATATGGGCATGACTGAGGTCTGTCCATTTTTAGTTTAAGCCCATTGGCCATGTTGTTCAAATGTTGTTACATTGCATCATGCTCGCATGCTTGAGTTGCATGACATTTGCATGCTTGTTGCATTGCTTAGTACATTGCATGTTGTGGCATGTTGTTGCATGCTTGACATATAGCATATTGTTGCATGCTTGTTCCATTGTATTGTTGTTACACACTTGAGTTATATTGCATACTTGCATGCTCATATTGCATTAGCATTGTTTTTGGCAAACCTTGCATTGCATTGTGTTTGGCTCGGGTGTCAAGCCAAACACGAGGAATGAGGGACGTTTCATACTTGAAGTGATGAAACTTGCCTCAATTCTCAGTCGCCAACGCTCTTGACAATGTGTGATAGAGTTCTAGGCATTTATGTGTTTTCATGCATTCATTTTACATTGATTTGCACAAGTTGGATCTTTGGCCATCACGCATCGAGATGCGTGATTGATGGTCTTGAATACGAGTGTGCCTCTCCCTTGATGTTTCGAGGTGATATGGGGTGGCATAGTTCGCACATATCCTTGGGAGACCCTCCATTTTCTCTATTTTGTGCTCTGCTGCAGCTTGGTGTTACAGCACACCAGTGGCCGGTAGCCTCCTTTTGTTGGCCAGCAGACCTTCACTCTTGGCCAGTAGTGCCTACTCTTGGCCGGTAGGGTGGTCGGCAGTAGCTCCTCATGGCCGGCAGGCCACTGGTGCACTCCCCAGCATGGTTTTGGTAAGGTCCAGCAACAAGTTCTCAAGGACACCCTGCAGATAGAGCCTCTAAAGAGCATTTGGAGAGCTTTCGGGACGAGAATCGAGCATGCATCCTCTTCTCCTTCAAGCATAGCTGGAACAGCTTAGTTTAATGCTTACTTGTTAGTTAGCTTAAATTTGTAGTTTAATTAGTTAATTTGTTAATTAATTAAGTGTTGTAATAATTAGTAAGTAGATTGCTTATTATTCATTTTGGTTGTGTAATAATTAGTCTAATTAGATTATTAGATTAGTTAGCTAGCTTAGTGTGTTCATTCGGACCCTTCGTCGAGAGGGCGAATTGTTGTAATAAGTGTGCGTGCGTGTGTGTATGTCTTCCAACCCCACGTCTTTCTTCCTTTTACTTACCTACTTTTGATGGTTAGTTTTAGGGCATGTTTCAATTAGCATACTTATGCTTGCATGTTTGTATACATTCATTTGTCTTGCATGCACCAGGCTCAGCGCATCATACAAACTGCATTGTATTTTAATACCGATTTGAAAACATGATTATCAAGTTATATCTCATATGCCATCTTAGAATACCCGAGCCTATTTCTAGTTGCATTTTGTATGTGCTGCATTAGCCATCTTAACATAGCTAGGATCATGCATTGATTACTAACTAGCTATTGTTTTGGCTCGGAGTACTAGGTAAGCTTTTATGCTTTAGCATACTGCATGAGTGTGATTGCATATTGCCATGATAGCATACTTTCCATGAGGCTAACTGCTTAGTTGATATAACTGCTTGAATGCCTATGGGTGAAGGTTGGATTGCTTGAATTGAAACAATTCATTGAAATCCTCGATTTAGCCTACTTGTGAGTAGCAAACTTCAAAACCATTTTCAAACAAACAAATGTTCAATGTTTTGTTCCAACTTAGGAGACCTAGTCTATACTTGTGTGCCGTGCGCATCACATAGTAATTCTAGGTTTAATAACCGGAATAAAAACACATGTGTTTTCAAAAACAACATATCATGTTAGTAAAGGCCGATCTGTGATTTGGCGAGCGGGGGTGCTCATTGTATGACCTTCCCCTGTCGTACCCAAGTTCTCGAGTCGAGACAACTTTGGTGATGACGGACACATGGCCTTAGGCACGACTCAGGGTTTCCTAAATTTCCCTCAAAAATAAAATATTTAGGTGGCGACTCTGTATCTGGAAAACTAGTCCATGTTTGGCACTTCTTTATAAAAATCAGTTTTCCAAAATGATTTGCCGGATTTGGACTCTTTGGTGATTTATTAATCTTGCGTTGCACTTTGCGAGATTAGATTCAGAACCGTGACATTGAGTCCGGACTATAGTAAGCCCAATGAACAAAACGGGATTTCATGCCATATTCGCAGTGCGGACCCCAGGACGTTCGGGCGCGTCTACAGTTTTTGGCGACTCTGCTAGGGATTAGAGAACTTGACTCGAACTCATGATATCTTGTTTTGACTACACTTATGTGTTTCTTTGCATTGCATTTGCATTGGTGTGCCTAGGACACCGTGTTTGCCGTATGCTATTCCTGAACGGGTTGCCGAAGGCTTGCTTAGAAAAACGTGCCATAAGGCTGACTGGTTGCGGGTTCTGGCACGACGGGAACACAAACCTCGGTTTTTACCGGGGTACCCCTTTTGACCATTCGACCTAGTGCATATCGAAAACTATAGTGATTGTTCCAAGCTAGGACAGGTTGCTTACCCGATTATAGGTTGTTTGAAACCGCAGTGTGCATAGTGAAACCCTAGCTCCTGAAAAAATAGGACAGGGAAACCCTACCTCCAACATAGGGGTGTATTGGCTCTCACTTGCTTGCTATGTGCTTTTAGAGTGTGTCTCTACAGGGAATGTACATATTAGTTTGCAAGTCTGGGTATCAGGCCTGTGGGCATCAGTATTTGGGAATCAGCTTTTGTTTTACCTGCCGGTATCAGATTCAGATTTCGAGTGGTGATTTGGGAACAGTGATCAGTGGTTGAGAATAGTTCTTTCAGCTCGTGTTTGCCAACTGTGTGTTGTCTTTATTTAAGTTGTTATGCTGTCCGTTTTTCTGTTCATTATTTCCTTATTATGCTTTATTTATCTTTTTGCAAGGTAGTTTAGCACCATTGCATCCAACCAAGTAGATATTCCCCGAGCACTCTGGGTTAGAGGTCGTAGACTTAATCGATCTAGGGATTTGAATGACAGACAAGCAGTGTTCCTTTCTTTAACCCCGGTTACCAGATGGAGATTAGTAAGGCGCACTATATCGGTACAGCGATCGCCAGATCAGTGGTCTACCCCATTAGTGAACAATCAGGCTGAGGTCTCAGTTTCTATTACAAGGACAGATATACCAGTTATTCAGATAGATCAGTACAATATGGCAGGTATGGAAGAGATGATGCGTCAGCTCCAGGAAAGTATGAAAACCATGCAGCAGGATGCTACCCGTCAAACAGAATTTGCCACACACTAGGCCGAGGTTATGGCCCAACAGGCAGAGGTAATTGCCAGGCTACAGCAGCAAAATAGAGCATCTGCTTCACACCAAGCTCCTCCCCCACCAGATGTTCCAATACTCGGGGAAACAGCTAATGTCCAGGACAATACGGACGTTCCAATAGGGCCAGCTCCGCCCCAGCTATCCAAAGCACCCACCAACCTAGTGGATTCCCCCTTTGAGTTCGAGGTGGACCCCACAACGCTAAAAGTGAGCAAGCTAGAAAAGTTGTTCAAGAAATCTCAAGGAGCTCACTCCATCCCGGATATAGAGGACGGATACACTGACTCGACCGTGACTTTGCCAGACCAATTTAAAATGCCGCACATAGACCGGAAGGTTGGATTGCTTGAATTAATATCATAACAAAACACAATTAGATATAATTAAAAAATTCATAAGTCATAACTAAAATAATATTATAATTAAAAAAATTAGTCCTAACAAAAAAGAAAATAGTACAATTAGAGATATATAAAATACATTTTTTTTAAATTATGTATATTAAAATTTTCCTAATAATAATATAAGAAATTTGTCACCCAACTCTACCTTTAAAATGGTGTATATTAGACTTTTTTTTTAATAATAATAATATAAAAAAATTGTCACATAACTTTATTACAAAATTATGTAAATTTTTACAAATTTAAGTCACTTTTTGAATTTATAAAAATTTAAATAATTTTATAATAAAATCCATACCATTATACACCGGAACATTTTTCATACAAATAGAGAAATATCAGAGACCAACAAACACAGGAGTTGAGATCCTCTCCTTGCCTCCTTACTTGCAATAGTAGAGATGTACCTTGAGTTGATCAAATAGTCCGAGTACCCACTAGACTAGCAAATTTGAATTTATTTTTTTATTTTTTTATAGTCAAATTTGAATTGTTGGATTAACTTAAAATGTATTGCGGTAGTTCTTCAATGTGTGCCATTGATCGTAAAGGGGAGAAGCTTTAATCAAGAGGTTTTGTTCTGTCTGTTATTCCCACAGACGGCGCCAATTGTACAGGAAAAAAATACACCTTCTCGTATAATCCTGTTGACTAAGTCCGTGCTCCTCCGTACGACGTCGCTTTGTCCCCTGAAAACACAAACGTGAGCTAGCCGGCGGGTGTGTGCCGGATACCTCTCCGATGCCTAAGTCAGCAAACTTGACAAATAGACAAAGCTCAATGTATTCAGAAAGCAAAATTGTGTGTTACCTCCTCCAAGGTGATATTTGTAAGCTTTTATAGGTTTTTTGTGTGGCACAATCCTAGTAGGACTTCTACTCCTCCATGTAGAGTCTTTCTAGGATTCATACTCCTGTCGGATAATGCTTATCCTTTAACACCCCCCCCCCCACTGCTTAAACCAAGTGGGATGGTTTTTACCATGGTCGAGCTACCATATGACCGAAATAAAACTGGCTATGCTGAGCCACAGAGTAGGCCGAACTATCCTTAGCTCGGCATTTGCTTTCACTCCTCCTTATCTCGGTTCTCTCTTGTTCAACCCATGGTGTGTTTAGACCGAACTACCGAGTAGTAAGGTTTTGACCGTTCTAACCTCAATACATCATGACCGGACTACCTCTGAGACCGGCCTAACTCCAAGTTGCTTCCGGACCGAAGTAACTTTACAATTCATGGGCCGGAGTAACTTTGTCTCTCTTGGGCGGAGTAACTTTGTCTCTCTCGGGCCGGAGTAACGTTACAATTCTTGGGCCGGAGTAACTTTATCTCTCTTGGGCCGGAGTAACTTTTCGGCCTTTTTACCCAGTCCTTCATACTTTGGGCCATAAAATCCATCTCATAGCTCGGCCCAATTTTTACCAAAAATTACCCTCTCATGATTGAAATTATAAATTCATGAAACTCACATTCTAGTGTTTTATTGCAATTTTTATTTTTAGGATTAGATTTTGATGGACATTTTATCTAATAAAATTTATCAAATTTTTAATTGTACAACAAATAATGCAAAACAAACATATAATTAGAATTATATTTTTCTATATCTATTGCAAAAGAAACGTAGACAAGAACAGATTATGTGTCTCACTAATCAAGCAAAATAATCAATCACATGATTCGTTTGAAAAGTGGGTTGACTTTTTTGACTATTTTAGCCTGGGGCTCAAAAAATCTCATTTGGAAAAATTTTTTTGACTTTTTTTACTTTTTGTGAGAAAAAGAATATAATGATTATTAATCCATCATGACCTTCAAATTATTATAATTTTTTTCTTTAATGAAACTTGAAGTTCATCTAATTTTATTTGACTATTTATTGGACAATTTACCCTCTTTATTTTGTCACTATCGTTGACCGAAGAAGTGATGCCATTTCGATTCGATTAATTTTGTGATTGTATATAATAACAACACTCGTGGGCAACAAGCATAAAGCAAACAAACTCAAAGCTGTCTGGTTTGTTTGTTGGATTGTCAATTAAAAGAATGTGACAGCTATAAATGGCCACCTGTTGTGACAATTGAATTAATTTTCAAAAAAAATATCTAGGGCTAAATCTAATGAAGTAGAGACACTAAATTTTTTAAGATGAATCACTTAGCAGCCAGCAATATATTAATGGAATGGACTTTCCCTCTGTCTAAGGGTGTTATTCTGGCTTGTGAGGTCATCACGAGTTCTATTTTGATGATTTGAATTATTCAATTTATAAGATTTTTCATACATATCATTCATACAAAAAATTAGTTCAATTAAATAATCATAATTTATTCAATTTATAGCGTTTGTTATAAAAAAAATATTATTATAAAAAAACACATTTTTTTTCATATTTTTGAACACAAATGTGATAAATTAAATAAATTATGATTATCGGATTGATCTAATTTCTTTTATAGATGATATACATAAAAGATCCGATAAAATAAATAATTCAAAATATCAAAACCTGTGATGAATCCCACGATCCCAAATAAAACTTCTTAATTCAATTTATGGATTGAAGGGAATCTAACTCCTGTATTAATTGACCTTCTCTTCTTTTGCAAATAAAAATTAAGGACGTATTTGGACACGAATTCCTGTCATTCTGTTGCCACATCAATTGGTTTAATTAAAAAAATTCTTTTGTAAATTGTTTTAGTTAGGTAGCGTAGCATTATCATGCCAACCTTCAATTCTAATAGAATAAATGACATTATCCTTTGTTTGTTTGGTGTTTGGAAAAAGTTAGGCGCCTCAAATATTTTATTAACATTTTTATTAAATGTCTCTTATAGGTATGAGATTCATACTGTGTGAGTTTCATATATTTCTCACACTCATGTGAAATATTTAGTAAAAATATTAATAAAATATTTAATATCCCTAGCATTACTCTTGGTATTTTGCTTTTATCTTCATTTAGGTGGTTTGGTGTCATGACTTTGCCATCTTGGCTTGGATTATGCTTTTGATTTGCTTGTTGAGTATGTGGATCTTGTTGGGGGTATTCTACTTAAGTTATAATATTTTTATCTTGGGTCGCTTTTATTGATGTGATTTGATTGTATTACTTATATTTCTTTTTTTTATCAATAAATTTTTATTTTGCAGATAAAAAAAATTTCTAGTGGAATAAATGACATTCCAAGTGACAAAAACCCAAGTACTATTATGCAATGGCCCAAGTATAAATTTGAATTCTAATACATTTTAGATGTTTTTTCCTTGACCAACGCCACATTTTACTTCACTCACTTGTAAGCATCACATTTTACTTACCCCTCGTGTAAAAACCGGTATAATAATTGTGTTTTATAATTAGAAAAATTATTCAAAAATTATTTAAAATTTAAATATGTGGACAAACTCATATACACTTCAATTTCATAGTGAAATTCCTAATAAATTGTCCTGTTAAGTTTTTTTTGATTGCCACGATATTAGCCTTCATTTGGGATGTGAGTTGGTTTTTGCCTTTTGATTTTTTTGCTATTTTAACTTGGGGCTAAAAAGTCTCGTTTGGAATGGGCTTTTGGCTTTTTTGACTTTTGTGAGAGAAAAAATAAAATGATTATGGTTTAGATGTGATATTTTATCTTATTGAACTAAAAAGCCTATTTTGTCTTTTTATGGTTAAAATGAAGCAAAAGGTGACCAAACTTTACTTCTACTTCCAAAGCGTGAGGTTTATCACCATGCGTGGTGGTGGCTCAAGCCAACTCCACCGCCACATCACCTAGCTTCTTTGGCCTAACCTACCCCATGATGGATGACCCATTGATAGTTGGTCCTTCACAAAGTTCCAAGGTGATCGGTCGAGCCCAGAAATATTTGGTTTGACATTCAAGGAACAAGTGAGTCAATTTATGGCCATGAACTTGGTCTTTATTGATGAAAACTAATACCGATGGGCACCCAGGAGGGCACCCAGGAGGGCCCAACCCACGAGGGCTAGGCCCAATCAAAACCCAATAACATCAATATTAGGCTAGGACCAATAACGTTCAAACACTTGCCAAATAGGGGCCTAGACACATAAGCAGATAAAGATCCTGCAAAGTTATTGCACCACACATCAGCCATTAATAAGGCTCTCACTGCATTAAATATGACAACTCCTTCACGTCGGAACAAGCAGCCTCACCGTGAACAATGCAAACTAGAGAATAGACTTTCAGCCAACACGACAGGTCAAAATGGACAAGGAAATGATGGACAAAGGATACAAGGAAATTTCCAAGACACATCAAAGGTTAAGTTCTTCATTATCTTCCCTCCTCTCTCTGCCTCTCTCTCGACACAGTCAATCTCTTCTATTCTAACTTGATCGTCGGAGGGTCTACTAAGGGACTCTCATTCCTCGTTGGACCTTTTTGCAGGCACCTCCAGTGAGCTCCGAGACCAGTAAAGTTGTTAGAAGCATGGAACTGCCCGACTTGTCCTCCGTTGGATCCCCAACATTATCATTAAATTATTATAAATATACCACATCAAATAATATACAAAATTATGATAGAAAAATGAGATAAATCAATGTAATATTCAAATGCTAGTCTGAAATTTTGTGATCGTTACTATTCCATTACAAGATTTTGTTGAATTTTGAAATGGGAAGTTTGTATCTTCTTGACCATTAGTTGGAGAGTAGAAGAGTGTTGGATGGGGGTGTGGGTAACAGCTACAGGAATATTCTTGGAGATAGGGCCTAATTGGAGACTATATATTCATCAAGAGTTAAGACTCGTTTTCTTTTCTTATTAGCTTTTGGTTGAGATAGGTCCTACAAAAATAATTAATTAAATTTTATGAATTTTTTAAGAAATATTAGAGATGCAAAAAAAAATTATCAAATTTTCAATCAAATATTCAGATAGGTCACGTAAGTATTTGATAAAAAAAATTATATCATGTTTGATTGGAGGTTTAGAAGAGGGGACTGGATTAATAATCCTTAGGGTCCACTTATAGCATTTTTTTTTTTATCAGAAGAAATTTTCATTAATGTAGCCAAACAACATATACAGAGAGGAATCCATCCAAAAGATAAACTTACACCAAACAAAGGAAAGATGAAACAAAAATTACACATGAGTAAATCTATGAAATTATCCAGCCACACGACCTATGCTTGTGCTTGCGCTCGTACTGCAAAGCAGAGGCTAAATAACCAGCTGTAGAGCATGCCAAATATAGATCATAGGTTACAATCACAGAGTGGACAAGTTACATCAAGTGCTGATGGACTCTAAAATCAAACCAAACCAAACCAAAAAATAAAAATTAAAAAAATTAAAAAAATAGAAAACTCAACCTCAAACTAGAACTGGAGCAAATCTGAAATTGATCCACACCGGTGAGATGAAGGAGGAGAAACCAGCACACTTCTACCATGGGGGAAAAAAATCACAGAATGAGAGAAAGACTGGGAAGAAAACAGCTCCCAAACTTATTTGACAGAAGCCAAAGGGAAAAGAGGGGGAAAAGAGATCAGAGAGGTGGCCGGAGGCCGAAACCCCCTCCTCCTCCCTGAGCAAATTGCACCAGAGAAGAGCAAGAAAGGGAATAGAGGGAGAAGCTCTCGATTAGAGAGAGAGCACGAAAGTGGGAATACCTATAGCATGTTTGATTGTAAAGAAATGGTATGGGATTGCTAATCTTATGGCAGTGTCAATCCCCTTCCATGGTGAGATTAGTTTACCCGTGTAATACACATGCTATTTTAAAAATAAAAAATATTTGATGGTAAAATATATGTTATAAAAGAATAATTTTAATCTTAATTTAAAATTAAAATTATAGTATAATTTCAATTTTTTATTTTGATAATATTGACGCTATCGTTGTATCAAATTGCTATTTGAATACATATATATTAATTTTATAAATTATTTGGGTATTTTGATAATTTTAATTCTATCGTACTATAAAAGTGTAATTATCATATAATAATTTTGTATAATATATATTAAATTATAAAATAGTAAAATAAATACTCATTTTGATATTAAAAATAATAGTTAAATTTTAAGAAAAATTAATAACATAAAATTAAAAGTAATTCTAACTATTTACTTTTCTTTTATATTCATTTAGAAAATAAAAATATGTAGAAATAGAAATTATATAAAATTTATTTAAAAAATTAAATATAAATATGTTGGATTATCATATAATGAATTTATATGATATATATATATATATAATTATAAGTATTAGATTTATTTATTTTAATGAATTATTTAATTATGTTTTAATTTGTTTGAAAGGGAAAAATAGAATCCAAAATTTATTTTGATGATTTATTTAATTATATTTTAATCAAAATTTATTTTTATGATTTATTTGAAAGAGAAAAATATAATCAAAATTATTTTGTCCCATTATTTCTCACCTAAACCTTTATCATAAATATTGTTAGAATGCATTTAATATTTGATTAAATCAGGAGTTCAAACAGCCCAAAACAAAGGTTCAAACAGTCTAGCACAACAGCAGACCAAAAGGTTCAAAAGGTTCAAGTGAAAGATATTCAAATTAGTAATGATGGAAGTACAACGGCTATAAACGGCTATAAAGGTTCAAAAGGTCAAAAGGTTCAAAAGATTCAAGTGGAAGATATTCAAATTTGTAATGGTGGAGTGGAAGATATTCAAATTGGTAACAATTGAAGTACAATGGCTATAAACGGCTATAAATTCAAATGACTACAACGGCTATAATTTTCATTACATATGTGACAACCCTCACCACTAATTAGTGCTAATCTATGATTAAGCATGTTAAGTGACTGATTGACTGAAATTCTAACTGATTGATTGAGTGTATTAGTTTGAATGCATGTCTATCTGTTTGACTGCTAATGATCTGTTCATGCTTTATGTTTTAAACTGCAAATTGAAGGCCTTATCGGCGGCCGAATCCGGAACTGATTAGTGTTTTGTGTTAATTAGAATTAATGTGATTTTATGGTAAATTTAGTTGAAATTTGATTTGGTATGATTAAATTGGATTAAATAAGCTAAATTACATTAGTTGGACTTATCTATCATTTTGCCACTTAGTGGGCCACTACCTAAGACAATGTTGAAGCTTTATTACACTTAATCACACATTACTCTTCAGCCATACTGAGGCCATTTCGAGAGAGAGAGTGAGAATAGGGAGAATTGGTTTCAACTAGGAGATTACTTGGAGAATTGGAAGATTTGAAGGAACTTGCAAAATTTGAGCTTCTATACCTTGAATTGGAGGCTTGAGGTAGGAGACTCACCCTTTTAATTGTGAGTTTGAGTTGTTCTTGCATGATTCATGGTAAGGTTGGTGATTTAAGGCATGAATTAGCTTAATATGTTGAATTGAGTAGGAATTCATGCATGCATGTATACATTGTTGAGTTTTGAGGTTGATTTCATGGAAATCCTCACATGCATGTCCATATTCTAGCTTTGGTCCATGAATTCAGCATGTTTTTGGAAGGATTGACTCATTTGTTCTTGTATTAGAAGCTTTGAAGTTGATTAAATTCATGCATGTTGCATGTACATCATGTTCTTGAAGGTTTGTTTGGAAATGGGTTCAATTGAACTACCTTTGGGCTTTGATTTTGCAAATTGATCTTTGAAACATGTCATATTATGAGTTTTAAAGTGTTTTCCAGAAAATTAGCCCAAAAGGATTGAATTTGATGCTTTAAATGTTGAGTTTCATGCTTGGAGACAAATCTGGAAATTCCAAATTTTGGATCCACGCTCGAGCGGGGAACTCCACGCTCGAGCGTACACTCTGAGTTCCTGCAGTCCGCTCGAGCGGGGAAAGTAACACTCGAGCGTGAAATGTGTGTATCCAGTACTTTGCATGTGTTTACAGTCCGCTCAAGCGAGGGAATGCATGCTCGAGTGAGGACTTATGTCTCACGCTCGAGCGGGGGTCGAGTGCCCGTCGAGCGTGAATTTCATGCATCCAGTACTTTTACAGTCCGCTCAAGCGAGAAAAGTCACGCTCGAGCGTAGCTCTTTTGTCTACATGTCTGCTCGAGCGGAGAAAGCCACGCTCGAGCGGGACCCCTGTTTCAGTAAAAATTTGAAAAGTGTTTTAAAGTGTATCTTTGCATCCTCATTCCATCCTAGGCATTCCTAGGCCTAGTTTAAGGCATCTTAATGAGGATAATGCTATAGAACCACACCGAGTCAAGATAAGGACTAAGTTATTGTTTCCCAAACGTGCAACTTAGTGTGTGTTCATCCTGTAACTGTGTAGGGCTAGCATCCGAGGACGCTCACTAGCCTATCTGTAGCCCAGAACTCTGTGAGTAACAATGTTGTAAAGATATATTCAATCATGAACATTTTCTGAATGACCAACTGTACTGCTTTCTGAAATGATATTTCTTACTGAATGAATGTTTGTCCTATTTGCGAACTGTATTCGTGGCATCCATAGCAATTTACTGTTACTGTACTGTTACTGCTACTGTTACAAAGATCTCTATCGGTTCCCATGTTAGAACCACTACCGTTTACTGATATGATGGCCATCAACTGACTGTTCGGTCTGTTAAGACCTATTGTACTGTTTTGCTATGGAATGTACCACATATGACTGCTATGACTGAATGACTGATATACTGTTATAACTGACTGTTTTAAATACTGAAAAGACATTCATTCTTAACCTCTTTACGCATATGTTATTCAATGGGCTTTAGCTCACTGTTTTTATATATATGTAGGTGTCCAGGCACCGGATCGAAGCTAGGAGCGTTGGGTTTAACTCCCTTTTTGTTAAGCCAACCACTGTGCCTCACTGAGAAGTTCCAAGTCCTTCAAGCTAGGGATTTTTGGGGTGTTTTAGATTCATCCTTTCTGTCTCTGTTTTTGTATAGACTGACTGTACCTGTACTGTACTGTTCTAATAGGGATTAGGTCCCTTTCCTGGATGATTGTATATGTATGTATATACTGTTTTGGTTCTGAATGTAAATATGTATGAAAAGTCTTTTTTTGCATACAGACTGTCACAGCTCATTGGACATCTTTTATCACTGTTTTGGCTCCTGCCAGCCCCTGTACTTTGTATTACTGTTATTACTGTTAAGCAGGCCTTCGGTAATCACGGATTACTGGCCGGTTACGGTGCTAAATCCATAGGGACGGGTTTGGGTCGTAACAATATATACCAAAGCTTCTAATGTAAACAAGTTACAAAAAAACCTGAAAATATTCTTTGATCTATAATCACTCACATCTATTCTCAGAAATTATACACTAAGCCTTATAGCATTAAGCTCATCTTTCCTGTGTGAGATTTACAGAAAAATCAAAGCTTCATTTTATATATCTATCTTTGAGAGATATTTATTGTAAGTTTTCTTTGAAAGAAAAAATACCATTTCATCTTGTAAAAGTGTTGCAAACACTGTGTTCTTGAAATCTTGAGAGTGATTGTGAATCACCTAAGATTTGCAAGGGTTTGGGCTTGTGAAGTCTATGTAAAATCTGTGGAGGATTGCTCCATTTGTAAAGAGGTTGCTAGCACCCCTGTGAAGCTAAAAGATAGTGAAAAATCTCAAGTGAAGCTTGAGGAGTGGATGTAGGCTTAGTTGAAGCCGAACCACTATAAATCTGTTTGTCTCCTCTTCCCTAATCTCTTTACTTTCCTACTACTGCTATAGTTATCTAATATTCATGTGTTAATCATTTGATTTACCCTGTATGTTAGTTATACTTCATTGTTATTTTGCTTGATCATTTACTGTTAAGTTCATCATTGTGCTTGTTAATAATTTGTTGTACTAGTAGATAATTTTATTGGGGTATTATTAATTTTAATTGTAGAAATCTAATTCACCCCCCTCTTAGGTTGCTTTTTCGGTAACAATTGGTATCAGAGCCTGGGACTCTTGTTTAGATTTAACAATCTTGAGTTTTTGATCTATAGCAACCATGTATTCTACTTACTCTATTGTAGGACAAGCTAGTAATAAGCCACCTCTCTTTGATGGTAGTAATTACATTCATTGGAAAGAAAAAATGACTTTGTATCTTTAAGCTACCAATTATGCTTTGTGGCTCATTATCACTAAAGGTCCTAAAATCCCTACCAATGTAGTAGACCATATCAATGTGCCTAAACTTAAGGATGAATTTGATAAGCGTGATTATAAACTCCTTCAAGCTAATGCTAAAGCCAAGCTTATTCTTGTGTGTGGACTAGATGCAAATGAGTACAATAGAATTTCTGACTGTATTACTGCTAAAGAGATTTGGGATAAACTTGAAATCACCTATGAAGGAACTAGCCAAATAAAAGAGTCTCGGATTGATATGCTTATTCATGATTATGAACTCTTTACTATGGAATCATTTGAATCTATTTCTGAGATGTTTTATAAATTTACCAATATTATTAATGCTCTAAAATCTCTTGGTAAATCTTATACTAATGATGAGCTTGTAAGAAAAATACTTATGTCTTTGCCAAATGAATGGGAAGCCAAGGTTACAGCTATCCAAGAAACAAAAGACCTGACAAAATTAGGTATTGAAGAACTCCTAGACTCACTCATGGCTCATGAACTTTCAATGATGAATGACAGCAAAAAGGAAGCCATTTGGAGAGAAAATGCTGGAGTAGCCAACCTGTGTCTCATGGCTCTTGAAGAAGAAGAATCCACTCAAGATGAGGTAATTTCTAATTATGTAAAACTTGAAAGTGCTTTCAATGAATTACATGACATATTTAGAAATGTTCGTGTTGAGAATTCTAAATTAAAGAAATTAGTTACTTCTCTTTCAAATGATGTGGATGTTTTAAAAATGGAAAATGCTACTTTGAAAAATGGCTTTACGTCTATTGCCAATGAGAAAAATATTTTGAAAAACAATGTTGAGGATTTAAACAAAACTCTTGAAAATTTTGTAAAAGGAAAAGAAAACCTCAACAAGCTTCTTGGAAATAAAAAATGTGTTTTTGACAAAGTAGACATTGGTTTTGATCCTCCTAAACCTTTTATGAGATTAAATGTTCTTGAGACTAATCCCTATGGACCAAAAAAAGTATGGGTACCAAGAAAGAGATTAAGATATTTTGTAAGTGGAATCTCAAAGAACACCAAAGACTTCGAGAGAAAATGCACAACAAAAATGTTCAATCTAAAGAGCAAAATCAGCCCCTACAAGAAGAAGAAGAATGATAAAATAAAAATCACCAAGATGAACAATAGAGGTAATGTATGGGTGAAGATTCCAAAAAGGTAAATGAAGGTATAACTCCTAACACACCTTTAAGCTTAAAGTTCTATATTCTTTAAGGTGTGATTTGTGTACAATAGGTTGTGTCTAATCATTACTTTCATGTAACCTAATTGTACTAAGTTTGCTAAGTCATATTCTGCTTGTTTCTTTTAAACCTTCATTGAACTCAAAAATGAGAATTATATTATTTTGATGAATGCCTAGTAGAATATGAATGATTCATGTATTCATTAACATTGTATATCATGTCATCCATTACTATGAAAAAGAGATAAGAAATGATAAATATTTTTTGTGAGCATACTTTTCACATCTTATAAATGACTTCATACTAATATGTTAATTCCTTTTTGAGTCATATATTTGTAGAATCAATTTTGATGTCATAGCATGTTTTTGAGATGTATACTATCTATATTCTGAATTGTACATTTATGATCTCAAGAATATGCTCAATATGAAAATTTCATACTTATATGCTTTACATTGGAATATTTGAATGAGTTGTGAAATTCCTTGATTATGATCCATCAACAATGTCTAAATGAAAAGAAGTATCATACGTTTGTAGACACATTGCATCTATCCTATTGAATATCTTTTGAATATGGATTATATTGACATACATATCATGAAATGCTTTTGATTGATAAATTGTTAAATTAATTGTTTATAACATTCATATTGTGTTCCACATTAAGTAAAATGTTTTATCACACTTGAGTATGTGGATTGAATTGATAAAAATGCCTCTTGATAATGTTATGTGATTAAATGAGATTGTTGCATCATTTTTTAATAAAACAAAGAGTATAAAACTATTTTCTTATGCATATTATGCTATGTGCTACAACTTGAAAATTATGAAAAATAGCATTCCAAACTCTTATTTGATCATTGAATTATTTTTCACCTTTTGAGTTTGTGATAAGAAGTGATTTGTGCTGTATTTTTATTGAGTAATAGTGATTGTTCTATAAATGTTATATTTACACAAAATCATATTAGAAAAGGGTAACACCAACTTAGGAGGAGAAATCATTTTGCTGACATACTTGTTAAACCCTTTTGAGATGAACTCCTCATGAAAGAAAATTGAAGATTGAAAAGCTTCTAACTTATGAACCAAAGGTATGCCTCTTACACTTTCTTAAGCTTTTGAGGTAAACATTCTATCTTATATCCTTTGAGCTAATACTGTTATTACTTTGATATGAAAAAGATTGATTATACTTCATACGATTTGCAATGTATACTCTTTGATAATGCTCTTGCCTAAGAATCATGCCTATATATTGAAATTCATAATTTGTCTTGGCATATGGATTGCTATACCTTGAACATGCTTCATTTTTTGGAATTACATTAGCGCCATGAGATTATATTGAGTTTAACCTATTATAAGCAATATTTGGTATTCTACATAATGCATGAGCTATGATTGTTAAATCTTCTAGATTGCATATTGGTATCCTTGGTAGATTGCATGTTGGTATAATTTTGGCATCTTTATTGGTAATATTTGGCATCCTATTTGATATTATTGAGAAGAACATTTCAGTTATGAGCTTTCATTTATCATATCTCCTATTGATTTTGCCAAATGAAACGAAGGGAAAAATTTAAACTAGATTATTTAAAAAAAAAAAAAAATCCCCTCAGATTCTATTCTATTTTTGATATCACACTTTTGAGCTTGCACCTCACATATTTTTTTTTCATTATTATTTTTTGTTTGGGCTTAATTTTCTTTTTCTTTTTTTTCTGTTTTTTACATTTCATTTTCAGTAATTAAACATAAAAACACAAACAAATCAACATACAAATATTTACATTAAAAAAAAAAAAACACCCTCCATTTTTTTTACGGCCATACGCCGATCAAACTAACCATATTTCAAAAAAAAAAAACATAAAAAAAAAACAAAACAACCCTTCATTTTTTTCCGGCCATACGCTGACCTCACTTACTCGCCTCTTCCATCATTTTTTTCCTTCTTTTTATCGCCTTGGACGACCCTTGACGCCCCTGCCCCCTTGCTTTCGTCGAGAGCGACGACTCCCCGCTGACTATCAAAGGCCAAGAACGACGTTGCTCCAAATTGGGCCGTGGAAGTGGTCTTCCATTTAAGCTCTTTATTTTCGACCTTCAATGCGCAAATCTCTGCTCGCGCATCCTTGCACATGCGTTGGAGCAAAGAGAGTTGGGCATTAACCTGGTGGAGCTCACTCGTTCTGTTCTGCAGTCGATGCACCAATTTTGTGACTGCATTCACCGTCTCCATACAGGACGTCAGTGTGAAACGATTGGCTTCAATATCTGATAGTGCTGCCATTATTTGCTCAATTGACATCATATGAAGGTTGGAAAGAATAGGAGCCGGGCACTCGGCCCAGCAGCGCTTATGGGATCATTTAGGTCCTGAAAGAGAGTAAGGGGACGAGACGAGGCCATGTAGTAGGAGAGAGAGATGTAATCGAAAGGAGGGTCATTTTTGGCAGCCTTTCTGCTTTGATCAGTGTCTCTATTCTTTCTCTCGCGCGAAGACGAAGAAAGGGATGGAAGCGAATGAGGAAAAAGAAGAAGAAGAGAGTGATTAAGACGAAGACGGAGAAGAAGACGACAAGAGGGAGAGAGAGCCGAGGCAGTTGATTGACCCATCTCGCTTTTGTCGGTCGGCTGACGCAAAAGCGAGGCCGTGTGTCCGACACCATTTTCGACAGAAAAGAAAGAGGCAGGCAAATCAAATATATATATATATATATGTTTTGATTATCTGTTTTTGATGTCATTTATCATTATCATTTTCCTCCTCTTCCTCCAGATTTTGAGCCATGATTTCCTTTTGATAATATCACAGGGAGAGAAAATTATGACGTTATGTATTATGATATTATTTTCAAATTATGGTATTATTTTCAAACTAATCTGATGTTATGTGTTTATAATTTGATATTTTAGTCTCATATCATGTTTCTAATTAAAGCTTATTTATTGCATATGTGCTAACCTATGTTTTTATAAATGAATTCAGAGAGCATGACTTGAGGGGGAGTTTTTCTCACTCCCAAATCAAATCAAAACATCATTGTGCGCCATCATAAAAAAAGAGGAGATTGTTAGACTTATTTATTTTGATGATTTATTTAATTATGTCTTAATTTATTTGAAAAAGAAAAATAGAAACAGACAGAGACCTAGATGGACAGTGATCGACAGAGACAGCCAGACCAAGATCGACAGAGAGGGACTGAATCGACAGAGGCAGCCAGACCGAGATCGACAGAGAGGGACCGAATCGACAGAGATCGACAGAGAAGAGACCACATGGACACAGACAGACCAAGATCACTGGAGACAGACCGAGAGAGACCGACATCGACGGCCGACATCGATAGAGAGAGACCAAGATCGATAGCCAGAGAGAAAAAAACCTTTGATTTGCGGCGACGGTGGCCGTGGAGGTGGCGGTGGTCGTGGAGGTGGCGACGACAGTGAGCACCGGAGGCCACCGACGCTCGGGTGGTCAGCGGGGGTCACGAACCCTTTGATTTGTTCAGTGGTTGTCCCAATTTGTTTATGAACACTTTGAAGTGTTACTCCTTTTGTACTTATGAACACTTTGAAATGTTACTCCTTTTGTGTTTATGAGCACTTTGAAATGTTACTCCTTTTGTGAAATTACTTTTTTCATAAAATTTATACTTTTTATTTAAATTTACACCTTTTGTGAAAGCCAAACTTAAACATTTTTCTGAAGTCACTTATATATTTTGTGGAAAAAAAAAATCATCAAATTTATATACATTTTGCAAAAACTTACACCTTTTTGTGAAAACACTTACACCGCTGCGGTAAAATTACTCCTTTTGTGAAAGAATTTTTGTCATAAGATTTATACTTTTTTGAAACTTACACCTTTTCTTAAAGCCCAACTTAAACCTTTTTCAGAAGTCACTTATATCTTTTGTGAAAAAAAAAATTGATGAAATTTACACATTTTGCCTAAACTTACAGTTTTTCGTGAATATACCTTAACGATCTATTTGGAAATTAAATAAAAAAGGAAATTGAATAGAAAAGGAAAGTGAATAAAAATGGAAGTGAAATAAAAATAAAAATGGAAGTGGCATAAAATTAAAAATGGAAGTTCATTCAAGAAACCACTATACCATAACGATCTATTCGGAAATTAAATAAAAATGGAAAATGAATAGAAAAGGAAATTGAATAAAAAACGAAGTTTAATAAATGGAAATATGGAAGCTGCATAAAATTAAAAATGGAAATTCATTCAAGAAACCAGTATACATTAATGATCTATTTGGAAATTAAATAAAAAAAGGAAATCACTACTAAAAACTTGACTTTTTGCGACGGTCTCAAACGTCGCAAAAGGTCCATATATCGTCGCAAAAGACTTTTTGCGACGGAGCAGCGACGGAAAATGGGGGGTGGCGGAAAGGGGCGTGACAAAAAGTATTTGCGACGGTTACAAACCGTCGCATTCTTGTAGCGACGGCTAATCAATAGTTTTTGCGACGGTTTCGCCTGACACAAAAAAAGGGGAAAAAATGGCATTTTTAGTGACGATGTTGATTGCCGTCGCAAAAAACCTTTTTTAGTGATAGTATTTGCCGTTGCAAAAAGTATTATTCGCGACGGTCTAAAACGTCGCCAAAAAAGTAGTATTAAGTTAATACCGTATTGGCAACCTATTAAACCGTCGCAAAAGATTTATTTGCGACAGTTGAAACCGTCGCAAAAGATTGGAACTAATATGTATATGCAATAGGTTAACCCGTCGCTAATAAAATATAAGGAAATGAGAATTACATTAGCGACGGTTTATTATTGTCGCAACAAAATTATTTTTTATAAAATCATATTTTATTAAATATTTCCTATACAAATTATTAATATTTTTAAAAATACATCCACATCCACATCCACATCCAAATTCACATTCAAAAAATCATATACCAAGAATAATATATGTACCTTGTAACAATTGTCAATCAAATATTATTTACAAAAATATATAAAATAACCTCTAACAATACTAATAATTTTTGAAATTAAAGAACTCAAATTTTTAGTATCGACAATAGAAATAAAAAAAAATAAAAACAGATATAATGTAGCTTGTTTTGATATCAATAGTAAGCTCCCATATCGATATGTGAAGATATCACGTACTCAAAAGGTTTGCATCTGCAAAAAGAAACAAAAAAGAAAAAAAAAAATCATCATTTACAACATAATTATTTTCAAGCTAACAGAAAATGTAAAACATTTGATTTTTTTTAAAATAAATAAATAAATAAATAAGATTGTAAACTCTAATATCGATATGTGAAGATATCATCACGTACTCAAAAGGTTGCACCTGCAAAAAAAAACCAAAAAAAAAAATCATTTACAATATAATTAATTTCAAGCTTACAGAAAATGTAAAACATTTGATATTTACTTCAATAAATAAATAAATAAGATTGCAACATATACCTGAATCGAGCGCCACACAATGTATCTTCCCATAGCTTCTCCAACTGTTCTAAGACATTGGGATGTTGTTTCCAAAACAGCGTTCGACTTGTTCGCTTTTAAAACAAAAACTTTGCAAAATCCAGAGCCAATTGGAACTCCATCAATTTCGCACAACGGATCAACACTAATAAGAAGTCCCTCTGCCAATTGGACTCTTGGTATTATAGAACTCTCCAAAGAAACTTTAATTACATCCTACAATGATGATAATACAATTAAAAATAGGCAATGATTGTACACATTGAGCTATAATCTATAACAATAATCGAATAAACACAAAAAGAGTTTGTAAAGAAGAAGTTTTGATCGAATTCCGTCTTCTCTTACAAGTCATGTGTACCAAGTATGTTGCGCGTGTCAAGTTTTGTTGACATCCGAACCCGTTTGAGCATTTTAGTGTGTCAACCGGTTTAGAGTTATTAACTAACAAGTTTTCATTAACGGAAATTAGGCTTTAGATTCAAAACCGGGAATTGATTCCGAGTTTCGTCTTATCCTACAAGTCATGTGCGGCTAGTATGTTGTGCGTGTGAAGTTTCGTTGACATCCGAACCCGTTTGAGCATTTTAGTGTGTCAACTGGTTTAGAGTTAATAAGTAACAAGTTTTCATAAACGGAAATTAGGCTCTAGATTCAAAACCGGGAATCGGTTTTGAATTCCGTCTTATCCTACAAGTCATGTGTGCCTAATATGTTGTGTCAAGTTTCGTTGACATTCGAACCCGTTTAAGCATTTTAGTGTGTCAACCGGTTTGAAAAAGAGTCATTAAGTAATAAGTTTTCATTAACGAAAATTAGGCTCTAGATTCAAATCCGGTTTGAAAAAGAGTTATTAAGTAATAAGTTTTCATTAACCGAAATTAGACTCTAGATTCAAAACCGGGAATCGGTTTCGAGTTCCGTCTTATCCTACAAGTCATGTGTGCCTAGTATGTTGTGCGTGTCAAGTTTCGTTGACATCCGAACCCGTTTGAGCATTTTAGTGTGTCAACCGGTTTGAAAAAGAGTCATTAAGTAACAAGTTTTTAGAAATGGAAATTAGGCTCTAGATTCAAAACCGGGAATCGGTTTTGAGTTCCGTCTTATCCTACAAGTCATGTGTGCCTAGTATGTTGTGCGCGTCAAGTTTCGTTGACATCCGAACCCGTTTGAGCATTTTAGTGTGTCAACCGGTTTGAAAAAGAGTCATTTAGTAACAAGTTTTTATTAACGGAAATTTGGCTCTAGATTCAAAACCGGGAATCGGTTTCGAGTTCCGTCTTATCCTACAAGTCATGTGTGCCTAGTATGTTGTGCGTGTCAAGTTTCGTCGACATCCGAACCCGTTTGAGCATTTTAGTGTGTCAACCGGTTTAGAGTAAGTAACAAGTTTTCATAAACGGAAATTAGGCTCTAGATTCAAAACCGGGAATCGGTTTCGAGTTCCGTCTTATCCTACAAGTCATGTGTGGCTAGTACGTTGTGCGTGTCAAGTTTCGTTGACATCCGAACCCGTTTGAGCATTTTAGTGTGTCCACCGGTTTAGAGTTAATAAGTAACAAGTTTTCATAAATGGAAATTAGGCTCAACAATCTCTCCATATCTGTAAATTAACTCAATCAGACAGCAGATTTCAGTGATAAGAACAAAACAAGACAAAAACAAAATAAATTAAAACATAACAAGACAAAAGCAGATGAATACATGGGAAAAAGAATCCCACCATAAAAATCAGAATGAATAGTAGTTAATGCAAGCTATGAAACCCATTATTTCTCATACATAATAAACATTCTATACTAAGCAGCAAGATATATGTTAAAAGTTTCACACTACCGTGTAACAAGGATTAATAAAAAGAACTTACAGCCCTAAGATTTGATATTTGAAATATGTAAATTATTTTCAAAACCAATAACCTAAATTTCAGTTGAGATTCTCATTTTTCACATATCTGCAGCTTTTAACCACTGCTGCAAAAGGACGGAATGGTATACAGGGCCACTTGAATATGAACAATCCCCACATTGTATGGAAATCAACTTAGAGCGACATACCTACTACACAAATGAAACTACAAGCACCACTGAGCCATTAGAAGAGAGATACAAGTTTAATGTTATAAATGCTTTCAAACATGAGGGGGGCTGGAGAATAATTAAGGCTTTAGGAAATAAAACGAAGATAGGATATAGACCCAATGATTAATGGTGTTTGAGACCTTTTGTTGAATATCTTTTTATTTAAAGCAATAGATGTTAGAATATCTTGACAATAGCAAGAATGCTCATTCACATAAAGAGCCAGTATATAATTAGCCAAAGATTGTGCAATTTGGATGTCATAAAATCATGTTACAACCTAAACAACAACAATTTGCAACATTGATGTGGTTACTGCTAGTTTATTTTAATCTTGTATTGGTCAAGTAGACACTTTGGTACCGAGCAGCGAGTCTTCTTCCGCCCTTAGGCAGCTGCTGGATTCCTTCACAGAGAGAGGGAACGAGTTAATTCTCTTCTTTCGCCGAAGGTCACATAGTGGTGGCATCCAGTTGAGAATTCGATCGAAATCCCTTTACAGTCCGTCAACGACGACAAACTTTGGAGGGAGAGTGATACAACTAATAATGATGATAGCTCCCCTCATCCCTCTGCCATGAACAGAAGGTTAACCTATGGGATCTGTTAAACCAATCCAAACTAAGTTTTGTGTCTAATTAGGTGGAGTTAGATATATGAATCCTTTTTTACCATTCCACTCTGTCAACGAAAAAAATAATAGAAAAAATCAGCAAATTCCAATATTTTTCTTCCAAGAAAGCTAAATCCCAAAATATCCAACAATAAATGACAAACTCCATTATACAAATAGGGTCGGGCTAAGGCAATAATCACGACTAGGATGAACTTCGATAAATAAAATAAGAATTAGTAGAAGTCCTCAAAAGGTAAAGCAAATGAAACCTATTTCTCATTTAAAACAAAAACAAAAAACAAGACAACAAAATTATGGTGACTAGAAAAGCTCTAACTTTAATTGGTCTAATGGACTAGCTTTGAAGAATCTAACTGCCCCATCCTTTTATTTTTACTAGTGGTTATGCATGGGGGGGGGGGTTTGCATAACTGCTCTTACATAAATGATCTTGAGTGCAACCAACTTGGATGTAGGCTTTATATAACAGTACAAATTTTTTCATGGCCACTCCTTGTATGGTCTTTATTTAATCTACTTTTCAAGAACCTCTTCCATACACCAGCGAATATCCACTTTCCGGAAGCAATTGAACTTGATGTTCTTTCACGTATCCTACCTTTGGTTCACAAGCTCAAAACTCAAAATATTCTTCTCCTTTTTTACAAGCTAACTCAAAATATTCTTCTCAAGGATATCTTCCATGATAGTAGTAAAATTTAAACATCAAACAAAACTGATTCAGGTTCCCAAAGTTCAAAATTGCAATCCTCCTGTAGTTTTCCAGCTTTTAGTTCAGTAATTCAAAATATTATTCTCCAACACATCCTCTGTAATCTGTAGTCACAAGAAGTTCCTTAGCACGTGATCAAGCTTCCCATGTTATATTCCCCTTCAAACAAAAAGGTTCATGCCCATGCTTATAGCTCCCTGATAACTTTAATATCCCGTGAAACTTAGTACAAGAAATTTATACATTAAATTTTTCTCTCATTTTTTTGTTGAAACTCACTTGAATCCAGTCCCAAAAAGCTGTGTCACCAAAAACCCAGCCCTTGTTACACACTCCATGACCTCACCACAGTTGTAGTTCCTCTAAAAAGAAAATGTTAGTCATATGGCTTAATTCAAATCATAATTTTTTTTTATAAGTAACTAATTCCATTCATAAATGATTACTGGAACATAAGAAATGACTTAGCATTTTTACAGCAGCAACACAAAGGACCAGATAAAGCAATGCCAACACACCTATAAGCAGAATTTGAGAGAATTACCTATTTATCTTTGAGCTATGCACGTGCATAAAAGAACCATCTATCTAGAACAAAAAACAAACAATGGCATGATCTCCTAGAAGTTCCATAACATCAAGCCATATTTAACTTGTTCTAGCACATATAAATAAAATAACATTTCTCTAAACATCGAAACATGCATTGGACACCAGTGGACATGAGTATCAAATGTTTACCACGCCCCAGTTATTAACAGGAAAAAAAAATGTTCCACATATTGCAAATGTTAACCCGTCCAGAAAGGGAGAAAAGGATGAATACGCAAAGATCAAGTAGCCACTCTGCACTTCTTTTTTATTTGAGAGGGGAGGGGGAAGAGTTATTATCTGTGTTACATGGACTCCTCCATTTTCCCCTAAAATACCCATGTCCATTGGATATGACATGAGTAAGGGTGTAGGATATGTGTCCAACACTTGTAACTAATTTAGAAACTTGGATCCTTTAATTTGTTACAATATATGAAGAAGAAGAAACTCACATTTTGCTAATAAAGCAATACTTTTAGCCTCTCACGTGAATTAGAGATAAAAATTCCGTATTTTTTTTAATCCTATTTAATTTCTAGTATGTTTCTATATAATTTACATCTCATCCGAGAAAATTATATAATATGCAATATATATATATGACGGGTCTCCGTATCCATATCCAATTTTGGATAAGTATCCCAAGCTCCTAAGACCTAAGATTTAAGTTTATGAAGGTCTACGCTTTGATACACACCTGCTTCCAATACTCGTACCCATTTCCATGTAACATAGGTTATTATGCAACTTTTGCAGGCCCAAATCTTTATCAACTTATCGTTTCTGACAAAACGATTTATCACGAACTGTTGTGATTCCAAAGTGGCCTATTACATAGGCATAGGCTGTGTTTGGATCTTGTACTCATGAAGGGATTTGTGGAAGGAAACAAAAAAAAATGGATACTCCTTCATGCACTTTTCCCCTTCCTTGTCTCTCAGCTTCTCCACAAATCCAAGATATAATGGTAATGAATTAGAGAGATTGAATCTTAACGCATATAATAATAATAAGACAATCTAGTTGTTCATTCCACCATGCCTATGATACAAACTAGTACACATAAAAAAGCAATTGAGAGATAAAAAGTAAAGAGCAAAAGAAGAATAAGGAGCACTTACTGTGCAAAAACAGCAAGAAGATCGCCTTCAGTGAGATCAAAGGGAATGCCTCCGACAAAGACATAAGCAGAATCTTTGTACTTGGCGTGCCAGGAAGCTTGTTCAGAAATACCTAACGCAGCTTCTTTCGAATTGATATTCTGAATTCGTTTCACTAGCGTCAATGGATTCATAGCTCCAACGATGGAGGATCGCCTGAAACCCTAATCGTTGTTCACTCCTTGCTGCTGCTGAACAGAGACAAATATATATGATGTCAAGGAAGGTTCAGTTCCCTCCATTTTTGACCTAATTGATTTGTTAGAAGGGAAAAAAAAAATTGTATAAAACTTTAAAAGTGATTCGAACCTCATCTCGTAATTCTCTAAAAAAAATATTTTTTTTTAAAAAAAGGTGGGATTCAAACAAGACATGTAAATTCAAAGCATTACCAATATAGCCGAAGCAGAGTCACTCGTCTTTGGTGAAATCCCAGATGGGTTGGGAGATTTAACCAATCTCAAACAGATTACACTCTCCAGAAAACAATTTCAGCAGCGAAGTGTCTCTAAATCCAGCCAAATTGAAGAAACAGAAGCTTCTTGATCTCAGCCAAAATGGGTTCGTAGGAAAAGTCCTGGAATCAATAGAAGGATAAATAGAGCTTTTGAAGATCGACCTCAGCTCAAATTGCAAGGTCTTGTCGTGGTGGAGCATGACAAAAACCACAAACCACAAAAAAGATATATATATATATATACACACATCCAATTTTCGCACAAATCAAACACACACCAAAACAAAATCAATTTTCACACAAATCAAACACAAACACAAAATTAATTTTGGCACAAATCAAACACACAGACCAACAAATTCTTGAATTGATGAGAAGGGAGAAACAAACGATAGAAGGGCAGAGGAGAGCAGAGGAAAGCAAAGGAAGGCTATACCTGGATGCCGGAGGGAGAACCAGAGAGACGGTGTTGTTGCCGCTGCAAGAGAGACGGTGTTGCCGCTGCTGCAGACGCTGTTGTTACCGCTGCACGAGAGACAGAACGACGACTGGGTGAGAGGGAGGGTATGCGTGAGCAAGAGCGACAGGAAAGAAGAGGGTTGGTTACCTAGGCGCTGCTGTTGCCGGTGCAAGAGAGATAGAGTGACGACTGGGTGAGAGGGAGGGAGAGAGAGCAGTGAAATTAGGGCTTTTTTTTTTTTGATCTGATGAGAGATAACAAAGAATTTGGGAATATCGGGAAAGAGGGAGAGTGGGAGAGGGGGCTTTGGCGCGAAATTAGGAATTATTATTTGCGACGATTTTAAGGCCGTCGCAAATGAAAGAGAAAAAAGTAAAATTTTGCGACGGATTGGCAAAACTGCGTCGCAAAACAGGAAAAAAAAATTAAAATCAGAAAAATTTTGCCATGTTTAACTTACCGTCGCATATAATCTTATTTTTTGCCACGGTCTAACTTTTTCCATCGCAAAAACTATAAATTTTGTGACGGCACTTAAACCGTCGCAAAAAGCAAGCTTTTGCGACGGCACTTAAACCGTCGCAAATTGTTCCGTGTCAAATGCTCCTTTTTCTAGTAGTGAAATGACGTATTCAAGTGAGATTGAACAAATCTGTAAAAAGATTTTAATCCGCCATGTGTCGGCGTAAGAGTGGCCAGACCTCCCTATAAATAGGGAGGAGTGGGACAACCTGTGAAGGAAAAACCAAAGGAAAGGAAGAAAAAGAAAACAAGAGAGGTGCGCGTAAGTACTAAACTTATAGTAGGGAGGTTGTGTTATACCTTGATTTACCATTATATGTTTTACGAATGTTTGGAGTTACCATAGCTTATTTTATACAAGTTATATTTTATTAAGTTATATTAATAAAAGTTATGTTTTATAAATATTTCAGTTACGTGGGTTACTTTCTAAACTCTATTTACTTAAAAGGAAACCCATGGATATGTTTGTTTAAATTTTAGTATATATTTGACTATAACCTTATAAACAATTATGTTTTGTAAGTACCACCACGAGGGTCCCACCCATTGGGGGACTTAAATAACCATGGGCCTCTATTTGACCACTTTGTGGTCCTCTGTTTGTCATGGATCCATTGACCTCTGTTCTGACTGTCACTTCTGTGACCTCTGTTCTGTTTTGTTTTATACCATGGTTATGGTTATTTTGTATTCCCTGCACTCTTTGCATAATATTTCTCACTCTGCTGTGTGTTTATAGTTGTTACCCTTTCAGGTGACGAGATGTAGGGGAAACCCATAACCCCATAAAATGGAACCCGCACATGGATTGCTGTTGAACCACTTTTTTTATCTTTTTAGTTTTGCTTCCTTTTTGTCCTACTTGGGGCCAGTCACTAACTAATAAAATAACTAAAGCCCTAGATATGTATTTTCTTTTTCCTTAAATAGTAAAATAAAGTAAATTTTCCATTTCATTATTTTATTTCTGCTTGTGCAGTTAAATTTGCTACATATAACATAAGTTAGTAAGTTGCAATTCCAACCCTAAACCCTAGGGTTGGGTCGTGACAAAGGTGGTATCAGAGCAACGGTTTAAAAAAAAAAAACTATTATTAATTTGATCAGGAAGTTCAAAAAAAAATTATAAATAAGACTATATAGCTAAGAAAATATAGTAAATTAAAAACAAAACAAAATAAAATAATAATAAATATTTACCTACAACGTTAGTCTTTCTGTGTAAAATCTCACGTTTATTCTGGTGTTGTGGGAATGCCAGAGATTTATCTTGATGATGCTTTTTGGGATGACCTCCAGGCCATCAATTTAGATGAAATCTTAACCGAACACCCCGCCCCTGCCCCCGCCTCACCTGAGGGTTGGGGAGATTCCGAGGACATAGTCAGGGGGCTGCACCCAGGCCTTGCCTGGTTAATGGGTCAGCCAGTTTATATCCAAGCTGATCCCACCGACGTCCCACATTTATTATGGAGACACAGCCTTGTCGATACATGCAAACGTTTCCTTGGACCATCTCGTATCCTTGGCGTCGCCCCGGGACATGACCACCCGCATTATATTATAGGCCCTCTACCCCCAGAATTTGTGGTCAGAAGGGGGAACGTGTACCCTGAGGATTATATTTTCACCACAGTCCCTAACCCACTGGTAAGGCTGCAAACGAACCGAGCCGAGCCGAGCTTTGCTGAGCTCGAGCTCGGCTCGATAAGGAACTGGGTTCGAGCTCGACTCGGCTCGTTAATTTTAATTAAACTCGAGCTCGGCTCGGCTCGGATCGATAAATTTTTTTTAATATTATTTATATTATTTAAATATAAATATTTAAATAAAAAAATATTATTTATATTATTTAATATATAAATAATGTATTTATATACATATTTAATATATAAATAACATATTTATTATATAATTTAAATAAAGATAAACGAGCCGAGCTTATGCGAGCTCGAGCTTGGCCCATTTAATATTCGAGCTCGAGCTCGGCTCGTTTACTAAACGAGTTGAGCCGAGCCGAGCCCTTAACAAGCCGAGCCGAGCTTGTTCATGAACAGCTCGGTTCATTTGCAGCCCTACCCACTGGAGATCATTATTATTCAAAATGTTGACTTTAATAACGACCTGCCATATGTTGAGACACCTGGCTGGATTGTCGACCGAGCATTTGTGGGACATATACGGTCCATCCCCATTTTCACTGTCCATGTAGCATGGATGTGTTTTGGTGTAGTCCAGTTAGGGTGGGAATTTGAGCTTTTTATGCAGCACTATTTCCCATGGTTTTTTAGCCCATTTGACCCACCACTCTAGATTTGGGTAGCAGAAAATCTTTTTGTGTGCTGACCAGGATGTGTTCTAATCCCTTTTTTTTATATATCTTTTTGTCTTGTTTACCGCAGGGATGAGACACTAACATATTCTGACTAATGTAATATGAATTGTAAAAAAAAAAAATGTGTAAAGATGGCATTTCATATAAATATAGATTGTGCTACATATATATATATATATATATATATATGCTACGTTGAGAATATAATGCCTCGTTTATTACTTTGTACAATGGCTAATAATGGTAATGGAAGTGAGTCATCAGTTAGTGGCACTGAACCGATGGAAAGAGTAATGGAAAGAGCAGTTACTAGCTTTTTGCAAGCCTTGCAAACTAACATCAACAATGGGACGCCGGAACGGCGAGAAGAGCTGGTTACCATAAAACAGTTCCAGGATCTGAAACCCACCACATTTACCGGCGGCCCAAACCCAATGGTAGCAGACGCCTGGGTTAAAGACATGGAAAAGATTTTTCGTGCCCTACCCCGCACCGAGAGACAAAAGGTAACTTTCGCCACTTTCACTTTCAAAGGCAATGTACAGGAATCGTGGCTTCTCACTCTGGCCAAAGAAGAAATTACGACTTGGGCAAGATTCTTGGAAGTATTCTACAAAAAATACTTTCCCGATTCATTGCGGGAACAGAAGGCATCTGAATTCATACATCTAAAGCAAGAATCCATGACAGTGGCCGAATATGAGAGCAAGTTCACACAACTCGCTCGATTTGCAACATACGTCATCCCCACCGAAACTTGAAAAGTAAGAAAATTTGAAGCAGGATTGGATGCTAGAATTAAAGACATGCTCGAGGTCTTGAAACTGCTAATCTATGCAGAAGTGGTGGACTGGGCGTACATTGCGGAAAAGGGGATTAAAGCCTCGCATTCTGGGGAACCAAGCTACAAGAAGCGATTTTGGGAATGAGACAATAGAAGACCTGGTGTTGCGCCTCCTAAAAAGGTGAATATGGGCACAACCAGCTCAAGCCATCAAGGTCCTACCAACCCCCGAGAAGACACTGTTCCAATTTGCCCCACTTGTGGGAGGGCTTATTGGGGACAATGCTATCGAGACACGGGAACATGTTTTAGATGCGGACAAGTTGGCCATTTGTTGAGGGATTGTCCGAAGCTGACTAATCCTACAGCCAGCCTCTCTGGCCCAGTCAGGAGACCCGCAGGACCTGGAGGAGAGAAGAAGGACCAAAAACACCAAGATCGGGCTTTTGTCTTGGTACATGGAAAATCAGAAGTTACCGAAAATGTTGTGTCAGGTACACTTTCTGTCTATGGTCTTTTAGCTCATGTCCTCATTGACTCTAGGTCAACTCATTCTTTTGTTACACCACACTTTGCTGCCAAGTTGGCATCAACACCCGAACCATTAGGATATATATTGTCTGTGTCTTTTCCTTCTGGTAAGTCTGCCTGTAGTACTGATGTGTACAGATCTTGTGTTGTATTCCTAAAAGGCAAAACCTTATATGTAGACTTGATTCCCCTCCACATTGGAAACTTTGATGTAATCTTAGGTATGGATTGGCTGGCTGCCAACCACACCTCTATCGATTGTAAAGCCAAAAAGGTCTCCCTCAGGTTACCAAACCAACCCGAACTTGTCTTTGACGGGGCTGGAGTTTCTAACCTTCACTGTATTACATCCTCCATGACAGCCCAACTAAAAGGGATGTGATAGTTATATTTGTTATGTGATTGATACACAAAAAGAGGCCCCCACCGTTGATGCAATCCCCGTAGTTCGAGAATTTTCGGATGTTTTTCTTGAAGATCTACCCGATATTCCAGTTGATCGGGAGATCGAATTCACCATTGAAACCTGTGACAACCCTCACCACTGATTAGTGCTAATCCATGATTAAGCATGTTAATTGACTGACTGACTGAATTACTAAACTGATTGATTGATTGTGCTAGTTTGAATGCAATTCAATCTGTTGACTGTTAAATTATATGTTCATGTTTTATGCTTTAAACTGTAAATTGAAGGCCTTATCGACGGCAGAATCTGAAATTGATTGATGTTTTGTGCTAATTAAGATTTATATGATTTTATGGCATATTTAATTGAAATTTGATTGGGTATGATTAAATTAGATTTAATAATGATAAATTACAAGGGTTGGACTTATCTACAAATTTGCCACCTAATGGAGTAATCTAGGCTAACCTCTCTTCACCTTATACACTTTTGATACAACATTTCCCTCAGCCTTTTTGAGAGCAAAACCGAATGAGAGAGAGAGAATAGGGAGATAGCTTGATTTCATCTCATTTTGGCTTGGAAACTTGGCAGAATTGAAGGAAATTTGCATGATTGTGCTTCCAAACTCTAGGCTCAAGACTTAAAGTAGGGAGTTCTTCCTTTTAATTGTGTATTTGAGTTGATTCTTGCATAGTTCATGAGCCTTTAGTGATTTAAGTCTAGAATTGGTCCCAATATGTTGGATTGAAGCTTAATCCATGCATGCATGTACATGTTCTAGCATATTGAGGTTGTTTTCATGGAAATTGTTAAATGCATGTTCATATTATGGCTCTAGTACAAGAATTCATCATGTTTTTGGAAGTTTAGACTCTTTTGAGCTTGCTTTGAAGCTTTGAAGTTGATTAAAGACATGCATGTCATATTTGAAATATTGTTCTTGGTCTTTGGTTTAAAATCATGTTAATTGAACTACCTTTGGGCTTTGATTTCTCAAATTGATCTTTGAAATATGTCATATTATGAGTTTTGAAGTGTTTTCCAGAAAATTAGCCCAAAATGATCGAATTTGATGCATTGAAACTTGATTTTGAGCTTGAGGTTCAAATATGGAAATTCCAGACTTTGGACTCCCGCTCGAGCGGGGTAAGTGGCGCTCGAGCAGGAAATTCGTGTATCCAGCACTTTTGTTGTGTTTGCAGTCCGCTCGAGCGAGGTTTTGCACGCTCGAGCGAGGACTTGTGTCACACGCTCGAGCGGTATTGAGCGCCCATCGAGCGTGATTTTCACACATCTAGTACTTTTGCAGTACACTCGAGCGGGAAAGTTTACGCTCGAGCGGAGCCTTTTGTTTGCATGTCCGCTCGAGTGGGTAAACCCACGCTCGAGCGTGACCTCTTGTAGACGCGCCCGTGGGCCTCATGCTACAGCTCGGACTCGATTTTGTGTCACGGTTCTTAATCTGAACCAAAGAGTCCAAATCTGGCAAATCGTTTGAGAAAACAGATTTTTTTTTTTTGAAAAAGTAGTGCCAATCATGGACTGCTTTGCCAGATACAGAGTCGCCACCTAAATATTTTTAAAATGCCGAAGGCCACGTGTCCGTCATCACCGGAGTTGTCTCGGCTCGGGAGCTTGGGTACGATCGGGGGAGGTCAGCTATGAGCACCCCCTTTCGCCCGGTCCGAAGACCGGCCTCTACTAACCGTGATATCCGTTTTTGAAAACTTTACGTGTTCTTATTCCATTTATTAGCCTAGAATTACTATGTTATACGCGCAGCAAACAAGTATAGACCAAATCACCCAAATTGGAACAAAACATTTCATGTTTGTTTTGAAAATGTTTCGCTACTCGCGAGTAGGCTAAAATACAGATTTTGCCACCCTCAAGTGGGCTTTTTAGAAAAGACGGTTTTGCCACTATCTAGTGGGCTTGACAAATATAGTTTTAACGCATTATCCCAATTTAAGCATTTTGACCTCCACCCACAGGCATTCAAGCAATTCATCTCAAGTAAACATTTAGCCGCATGGCAAGCATACTCTTATGGCAACATTCACACGCATGTTGGATGCTAAAGCATAACCACTTACATTGTACTCCGTGCCAAAACAATAAACTAGTTAGCAAATGTGCGTGTCCTAGTTCATGTTATTTTGCCTAATGCAACACATACAAGGTGCAATTCTAGTTAGGCTCGGTTAACCTAAATATGGCATACGATATGCAACCAACTAATTCATGTATTCAATTTTGGAATTTGAAAATACGAATGCGGTTAGCATGATGTACCGAGCCCGGTGCATGTTAACAGATGCATGAATGCACGCATGCATATCATAAGGTATGCTAATTTCAAAAATGCCCTAATCTATCATCATAAGCTGGTAAATAAAAGGGAAGAAAGAAACGGGGATTGGAAGACATACACACACTCACCCACACTTATTACATGTTTACCCCCACTTAGAGGGTTCGAATTAATATTACAGTCCCAAAATAATGAACAAATAAAATTATTACAAAATCTCCTAATTAATTAAAAAAAAAGGAAGCAAAAGAATGAAGAGGGTGGCCACAGCCTCTGCCTCGGGGCGCACAGATGATGCATGCTCGAATCCGTCCTGCCCGGAAAACTCGTACTATGCTCTTGTCGCCTCTGTTTGTACGGCCTTGTCTTTCTGAAAATTTCCAAAGTGCTGGAACAAGCTCTCTGCATCCTGCAGAGCACCACCGGCCGGACAGAATTGCCACCGGCACTCCGAAATCCCCGTCGGCACTTTATCAGATTCATCGGCACTCCAGATAGTGCCGGTCGGCACTAAACTCTGCCGGTCGGCAGAAACTTCCTGCAATAGACAGTTTGACAGCAAACAGAGGACAGGCAGTGCATAGTATGGAGTTTTTGGACACATGTAAGCATGGTCCTACTTCTTATCATATTTCGAACTCAAAGAAGCATGACTTTCGATCCTTGAATCATCAATGGTACGTGATGAGTCAAAGGGTCGAATTTGCCATTTGATATGAAAATGTATGCAACAAATAACATGAAAACCGGGGCCTTATCAAGGTGGAGTCAAAGGTCCCGATGACCGGGAATCAAGGCGCGTTGCATCACTTGAAGTATGAATGGTCCTTGACTCCCACACTTAGTTTGACACCCCAAACCAAGTAAATGCAATGCATGTAATGCTTCAACAAGGCTCAAATACATCATGCCACCAAGATATAAAGCACAACAAACATTATGCAACCAACATGACAAATGCACAATGCTAAGCATACAAGGTACAAAAATGGTGCAAACATGGACCAAATTAACTATGGGATTGATGTGCTACAAAGCTTAATGGAACAACTATGCAACAAACATGGAGTAAGCAATGCAAGAGGGCTTAAAAATGGCAAAAGGGCAGACCCTTACCCTCCTCAAAACGGTGGCCAAGAGTGCTCAAAATGATAGACAATCAACTCATGTTAACAAGCAAATTCATGGTCCCAAAGCTAAGGCACACAAGGAGACAACTTACCTTCAATGACATGACCACTCATGGCATGATCAAGACAAGTAAAAACAGAATCTATGCATGCAAAATAGGACCCCAAAAGCTCCTAATATGGCAACTAAGATATCCCCCATGAAGCAAATACACTAAGGCTCATTCTTAGGCATAAGAGGACACACCCTCAAGACATGAAAAAGACCATGCATGCACACATGTAAGCATGATTCTTGGACTAAAATATGACCCTAGATGCTGCCAAATCAAGAGGGTAAACACAACCATGCATGCTAGAGGTCAAAATGCTCAAAGCTTCCAAGCCAAAATACAAAGCAACTCTAACAAACATGCTAAACATGACCAAGTTGATAACCAACGGATGTTAAGCATGGAAAAACAATGCTAAATGCTCCATAGAACCAAGCCAACACACACAAAAATCAAGGCCTAATCATGGGATGTATTTTTAAGCAAGATGGAGCAATACAAAGCAAATATCACAAGCATACAAGAGGGCCAAATCCGGCCAAAAACAGAGGTTATGTAAGACCTAAGATGCCTAAAAAACCCGATCAAAGATCGGCCGAAACAACAAGCATACATGCTATCCTTTTGAGCCCAAAAAGCAAGGAAACAAAACCATAAAGGGAGAGGAGTGTCCCTCCCCTATGCAAGACCCCAAACCAACTTTTTTGACACTAAAATACACTGACTTTTAAGAATACTATCATGGCAACACTCACACGCATGCGCCAATGGCTTCATGCCTTGGTCGGTGAGTTGAGGGAATGGCCAACAAGCCACCCTTTTCCCTCAGAAGCAAAAACACAAGTGCTTGGTCCACAACCAAGCACAAAACAGTCAAGTTGAGAGTCCTGCTCTAACACTTTCATTAAGGTCACTTTGTGGTTAGATTGCAACTCACCCTCA
>NW_021024931.1:942378-959293 GCF_004153795.1 Camellia sinensis
ATGAGCCTTTTTTATGTTATACACAAGAGCCAAAACAATAAACAAAATAGGTAGAAAACCAATGCAAGTTTGGGGAATAAAAATGAAGATGCTCACCCTTGAAGAACCCTGCCTCGACTGTCGGGTCTGCCTCCTTCTTTGGATCAAAACCAGTCCAAAACTCAAGAAACAACTCCCCCAAGCCCCTCAATCTCGGACTAAGGAGTAATGGTGTGTGTAATGGTGCACAAGTAAGGTAAAACACACCTTTTGGGCCAAGAAACACACACAAGAAGGGAGAGGGAGAGAGGTATAGAGATAATATGTATCTATATCTCTAAAGGCTGATTTTGCTTCTGTTTTTCTAACCTAGAACCAAGAGGAAAGCCTCCCTCTTATAAGGATCCCTCTTGCAAAGCTTCTTCAACAAGCTTGGCTAGAGGGAAATCCCTCCATACACGTGTATGGAGGGGAAAGGAGTTGGTGCCAGCTATCACAGCTGGCACAAAATATCTCCATAAAGTGGAGGAACAGTGGTCGGCTGCCCAAAAAGGCTATTCCGGCAAAAAACAGTGCCGACCGGCAACATATTATGCCGACCGGCAAACAAAATTGCCGATGGAAGAAAAAGACCAGCCGGTGGCCTCCAGCCACTGCCGGTGGTGTATGGGGATGTCTCACAAGGCATTCCCTGCCCTTCAAAGGCAAAACAAAAGTGTTCGGTGCAAAACCAGACACTAAACAGTCGAGTTCGGGGATCCTGAGGCAGGGCGCGCGAGCCGAGACCTCCGGGAACTCCAAACGAACACAATCATGGAAGATCACCGTGTGCTCAAACAGTGACATCCGAGTCTTGAGGACGGTCAAAAATGGGGTGTCTACACCTCTGTTTTCTGAAAATTCTGAAAATATTTTTAAAGTGCATCTTTGCATCCTCATTCCATTCTAGGCATTCTTAGGCCTAGTTTAAGGCATCTTAATGAGGATATTGATGTAGAACCACACCGAGGCAAATTAGGGATTAAGTTATTATTTTTTCCAACTGTGTAGTTTAGTGTGTGTTCACTCTGTAACTGTGTAGGGTTGGCATCCGGAGACGCTCTAGCTTATCTGTAGCCCAGAACTCTGTGAGTAATAATGTTGTAAAGATATGTTCAATTGAGATTATTTTCTGAACAAATGACTGTACTGCTTTATGAAATGACACTGTTTACTGAATGAATGTTTGTCCTATTTGTGAACTGTATTCGTGGCATCCATAGCAATATACTGTTACTGAACTGTTACTGCTACTGTTACAGAGATTTCTGTCGGTTCCCATATTTGGAACCATTACTGATGGCCATCATTGACTGCTCAGTCTGTTAAAACCTACTGTACTGCTTTGCTATTGGATGTACCACATATGACTATTATAGTTTCTAAATGACTGTTATGGCATGAAATATGAGCCACAAATTGAACAATTGTTATACTGATAACTGACTATTTTCAATACTGAAAGGACATTCATTCTTAACCTCTTTACGCATATGTTATTCACTGGGCTTTAGCTCACTGCTCATATATATATGTAGGTGTACAGGCACCGGACCGTTGCTAGGAGCATTGGGCTAAGCTCCCGTTTTGTCAAAGCCAACCACTGTGTCTCACTACGAGGTTCCAAGTCCTTCAAGTCAGGGCTTTTGGGGTGTTTTAGTTTCTCCCTTTTTGTATCTGTTTTGTAATTACTGTATAGACTGAATGATGTTGTACTGTACTGTTCTAGTAGGGATTAAGTCCCTGTCCTGAATGAAGTATATATTTTACATACTGTTTTGGTATTGATTGTATATATATATGAAAAGTCTTTTTGCATACAAACAGTCACAGCTCATTGGACATCTTTTATTACTGTTTTGGCTTCTGTCAACCCCTGTACTCTGTATTACTGTCTTACTGTTAAGCAGGCCTTCGGTAATCTCGGATTACTGGCCAGTTATGGTGCTAAACCCATAAGGGCGGGTTTGGGTCGTGACAGAAACCCAACCTGGCACACAACCTATATCAAAAGCTCATTATCCCATGTCGATGACAGAATTGAAGGAGCTGAAGACTCAACTCCAGGAACTCCTAGACAAAGGTTTTATTCAACCTAGTACCTCACCTTGGGGAGCTCCAGTATTGTTCGTGAAGAAAAAAGATGGCACGATGAGATTATGCATCGATTACCGGGAGCTGAACAAGGTCACTATCAAGAATCGGTATCCTCTGCCATGAATCGATGACTTGTTCGATCAACTTCAAGACGCCCAAGTATTTTCCAAAATCGACTTACGTTCTGGCTACCATCAACTAAAAGTTAAAACGGAAAGCATTGAAAAGACTGCCTTCAGAACCTGTTACGGGCACTATGAGTTTCTTGTCATGCCTTTTGGCGTCACAAATGCCCCAGCAGCCTTCATGGACCTCATGAACCGAGTGTTTAAACCCTATCTTGATGAGTTCGTCATCGTCTTCATTAACGACATCCTCATATACTCCAAGTCACCAAAGGCCCATGAGCAGCACTTGCGAACGGTCCTACAAACACTACGTGATCATAAACTTTATGCCAAGTTGAAGAAATACGAATTCTGGATCACTAGTGTACACTTTCTTGGTCACGTCATTAATAAAGATGGCATCTCAGTTGACCCCCAAAAAGTTGCAGCAATCGTGGACTGGCCACGACCTACTAATGTGTTAGAAATCCGAAGTTTCTTGGGTCTAGCTGGCTACTATCGACGCTTCGTGCAAGATTTCTCAAAAATAACATCGCCCTTGACCCAGCTAACTCAAAAGAACACACCCTTTGAATGGACTGATAAACAGGAGCGTTGCTTTTAAGAATTAAAAAGTCGACTTATGTCAGCCCCTATACTAGCACTCCCTACCGGAACAGATGGATTTGTAATCTATAGTGATGCCTCATACAATGGATTGGGTTGCGTTCTCATGCAAAACGGAAAAGTCATTGCTTATGCGTCACGACAATTAAAGACTCACGAAAAGAATTACCCGACTCATGATTTGGAATCGGCTGCGGTGATCTTTGCTCTCAAAATTTGGCGTCATTATCTCTACAGTGCAACCTGCGAGATTTACACTGATCACAAGAGTCTTAAATACCTATTCACACAGAAGGAACTGAATATGAGGCAACGACGGTGGCTAGAATTTATGAAAGACTGTGATATAAAGATCCATCACCATCTAAGCAAAGCTAACGTGGTGGCAGATGCACTGAGCCAAAAAACGACGAGAAGTTTGGCATGTACTCTCGTTTCTCGCAAGATCAATGGGTTGCTTGCCAACATAACCGTGGAGCCTACATTGATTGAAGAAATTAAAGCGCGCCAATGGGAAGATAAACTTTTGAAGAAAAGGTACGGGGAACAAGGAAACACGCCTGATCCTGATTTCATTATAAGCAATGGGATATTGAAATTTCGGAATCGAATTTGCGTACCCGACATTCCGGAACTCAAGAAGAAGATATTGGAGGAAGCTCATAACTCGAGATTTGCAGTCCACCCTGGCAACACAAAGATGTACCATGATCTGAAGGAACACTACTGGTGGATCGGAATGAAAATAGATATAGCAAGCCATGTTTCCAAATGTCTGCATTGTTAGCGTATTAAAGCGGAACATCAGAGACCTGCAGGACTGCTGCAACCACTCTCTATTCCTGAATGGAACTGGGAGCACATTACTATGGACTTCGTGGTCAGGCTACCACAGTCATTTTCAAAGAATGATGCAATATGGGTCATAGTAGACCGATTGACGAAGTCAGCGCATTTTCTACCGATCAAAATCATGTACCCTCTGAATAAGTTTTCCATTTTATATATCAAGGAGATTATTCGGTTGCATGGTATCCCAGTTTCGATCGTGTTTGACCAAGACCCTTGTTTCGTGTCTCACTTCTGGAATAAATTGCAAGAAGTTTTGGGAACTATACTGAAGTTCAGCACGGCTTATCATCCACAAACCGATGGTGATGTTGGCCGAAAGGTACTACATTGAGGCCACTTAAGTTACAGTTTTAGTCTTTCAACTTTATTTATTTGGTGGAGATTATGTGTTTCGTGCACTTGTACAGATTTGGCAGGAAATATGAAACTTCAATCAAAAGGACCGTGAAAGCAGATTCCCCGTGCGAGAAGTGAAAAATTCGAGTCAGCTAGACTACCGCACGTGCGGCCAAGCTTTACCGCACGTGCAGCCCACCACCGCACGAGCGGCCTACCTAGGGACACGTGCACGAAATTTTTGGTCTGTTTTGCTCCGAATAAAAGACAGAAAATTGGTCAAACCTAGGGTTCAAAAATGGAATTCAGAATAGAGGAAGGCTAGGGTTCCAAAGGGGTGATATTCTACCAAAGCTTGAAGGACACTTCCATGGGGGTTTCTTCCTCATCTTCTTCTTCTTTCCACTCCTCCATGAGTGGCTAGTCGTCTTTTCTAGGGTTTTGATGAAACCCTAGCCATGTAATGGAATTTTTCATGAGCTTTAATTGTAAATTGGTTTGAATGAATGTATGGATGTTTTAGAAGTTTTTAATAAGTTGTTTCGTTCATCTCTTCAAGCATTTTGCTCTCTGTGATTGTTTAATGCTTTCCATACATTAGTATTCTTTGTGTCTGTATTCAAAGTACGAGACGAGTCATACTATGAGAGACGGGTCGTTTTTCTAACATAGTTTAGGGCAACGACTCGTACTACTCGGGATGATCTGTGCCTGTACATTGAATGCAACAACCCTCTTGATCAATATTTCAAACTTGTAGTTGTGAAATATTGGATAGTTCAAACCGAATTGCGATTGATAGTTGATATTAAGTCTCATTTATGTGGTTAGTGGTGAATTCTCTACCCTAGGTTTTTTCCCGAAAATTAATATCTCAAACCCTAAATTTTAATTGTCAATATAATTCTTCAATTTTATTTAATTGCTATTTAGATATAAAATCAATCTTATCTTTTTAATTAAAATTAATTTAGGAATTTTGCGATTGAATTAATTTAATTTCACATGTCGATCACCTCTGTACTGGACGAAGTTAGGCCCCGAAATCGTGCAAGTCACAAGTGAGAAAATCCAACTCATCCAACAACGAATTCGCACTGTTCAGAGTCGCCAGAAAAGTTATGCAGATACTCGAAGACGGGACTTGGAATTTCAAGTAGGGAATTTCAAGTCACAAAGTGTTCCTCAAGGTCTCACCCACAAGGGGGGTAATCCGATTTGGAAAACGAGGAAAGTTAAACCCACGTTACATCGGGCCATTCGAGATAGGATTGGCCCTGTAGCCTATCGCCTTACACTACCACCTGAACTATCCAATGTCCACAATGTGTTTCACGTTTCAATGCTTCAACAGTACCTTCGAGATCCAGAGCACGTTGTTGATTACGAGGATCTGGAAGTTCAGGAGGATCTCTCTTATGAAGAACAACCAGTGCTGATTCTTGATCGTTGTGATCAAATTCTCCGAAACAAGACCATACTGCTGGTAAAGGTCTTATGGTGAAATCATCGCATCGAAGAAGCAACATGGGAAACGGAAGATCAAATGCGAGCCCAATACCCACACCTCTTCGAAAGTTAAGGTACGTCAAGTTTGGAGACAAACTTCTATTTAGAATGGGAGAAATGTGACACCCTGAACGTTAAATTAAGCACCACATAAATATTTATAGTTATATATAATTATGGTTGCATGTGATGATAGATTATTAAATAAATATATAAATCTAATTTGATGTTGGGTTATCAAATATGGGATTAATTAGGGATTATTATTTGAGGCTAAATTAACACAAATATAAAATTATAATACAAATTAGAGTTAAAGATAGTAAATAAATAGAGGGAATAAATAATAATATTGATAACAATAATAATAATAATAATGGGTGTGGTAGTAAAATAAATAATTAATTTTCTATTGGTATACGATAAAGTGAAATTTAATTAGGGATTAATTTATTAGGCAAAAGTGTAATTATCATAAACAACTACTAAGATAAGAATAAATCTTCCGTTATAAATTACGTATCCAAGTGAGATTGAACAAATCTGTAGAAAGATTTTAATCCGTCATGTGTCGGCGTAAGAGTGGCCTGACCTCCCTATAAATAAGGAAGAGTGGGACAACCTGTGAAGGAAAAACCAAAGGAAATGAAGAAAAAGAAAACGAGTGAGGTGCGCGTAAGTACTAAACTTATAGTAGGGAGGTTGTGTTAGTGGAGTAAGGCTAAGGGTCAATATTAAAGTGAGTTATATTATACCTTGATTTACCATTATATGTTTTACGAATGTTTGGAGTTACCATAGCTTATTTTATACAAGTTATATTTTATTAAGTTATATTAATAAAAGTTATGTTTTATAAATATTTCAGTTACGTGGGTTACTTTCTAAACTCTATTTACTTAAAAGGAAACCCATGGATATGTTTGTTTAAATTTTGGTATATATTTGACTATAACCTTATAAACAATTATGTTTTGTAAGTACCACTACGGGGGTCCCACGCATTGGGGGACTTAAATAACCACGGGCCTCTGTTTGGCCACTTTGTGGTCCTCTGTTTGTCATGGATCCATTGGCCTTTGTTCTGACTGTCACTTCTGTAACCTCTGTTTTGTTTTGTTTTATACCGTGGTTATGGTTATTTTGTATTCCCTGCACTCTTGACATAATATTTCTCGCTCTGCTGTGTGTTTATAGCTGTTACCCTTTCAGGTGACGAGATGTAGGGGAAACCCATAACCCCACAAAACGGAACCCACACATGGATTGCTGTTGAACCACTTTTTTTTATCTTTTTAGTTTGCTTTCTTTTTGTCCTACTGGGGGCCGGTCACTAACTAATAAAATAACTAAAGCCCTAAAGATGTATTTTCTTTTTCCTTAAATAGTAAAATGAAGTAAATTTTCCATTTCATTATTTTATTTCCGCTTGTGCAGTTAAATTTGCTACATATAACATAAGTTAGTAAATTGCAATTCTAACCCTAAACCCTGGGGTTGGGTCATGACAGCATGACTTGCGGGGGAGCCTTTCTTACTCCCAAATCAAATCAAAACATCATTGTGTGCCATTATAAAAAAGGGACAGATTGTTAGACTTATTTATTTTGATGATTTATTTAATTATGTTTTAATTTATTTGAAAGAGAAAAATATAATCAAAATTTATTTTGATGATTTATTTAAAAGAGAAAAATAGAATCAAAATTTATTTTGTCCCATTATTTCTCACCTAAACCTTTATCCTAAATGTTGTTAGAATATATTTAATATTTGATTAAGTCAGGAGTTCAAACAGCCCAAAACAAAGGTTCAAACAGCCTAGCACAACAGCAGGCCAAATGGTTCAAAAGGTTCAAGTGAAAGATATTCAAATTAGTAATGATGGAAGTACAACGGTTATAAAGGTTCAAAAGGTTCAAGTGAAAGATATTCAAATTTGTAATGATGGAGTGGACGATATTCAAATTGGTAATGATGGAAGTACAACGGCTATAGACGGCTATAAATTCAAATGACTACAATGGCTATAAACGGCTATAATTTTCATTATATATACCAAAGCCTCTGATGTAAACAAGTTACAAAAAAACCTGAAAATATTCTTTGATCTATAATCACTCACATCTATTCTCAGAAATTATATACTGAGCCTTATAGCATTAAGCTCATCTTTCCTGTGTGAGATTTATAGAAAAATCAAAGGTTCATTTTATATACCTATCTTTGAGAGATATTTATTGTAAGCTTTCTTTGAAAGCAAAAATACAATTTCATCTTGTAAAAGTGTTGCGAACACTGTGTTCTTGAAATCTTGAGAGTGATTGTGAATCACCTAAGATTTGCAAGGGTTTGGGCTTGTGAAGTCTATGTAAAATCCGTGAAAGATTGCTCCATTTGTAAAGAGGTTGCTAGCACCCCTGTGAAGTTAGAAGATAGTAGAAAATCTCAAGTGAAACTTGAGGAGTGGATGTAGGCTTGGTTGAAACCGAATCACTATAAATTTATTTGTCTCCTCTTCCCTAATCTCTTTACTTTTCTACTACTGCTATAGCTATCTAATATTCATGTGTTAATCATTTGATTTACCTTGTATGTTAGTTATACTTCATTGTTATTTTGCTTGATCATTTACTGCTAAGTTCATCATTGTGCTTGTTAATAATTTGTTGTACTAGTAGTTAATTTTATTGGGGTATTATTAATTTTAATTTGTAGAAACCTAATTCACCCCCCTGTTAGGTTGCTTTTTTGGTAACAATAAGATTGTACAATAAACTCTCTTAATTATATTAAAATATTAATTATATAAAAGAAATTCAATAATGACTAACTAAGAAACAACCACATAACAACATCTAAACTCAAAAAGAAAAAATAGTGAAAACATCCAAACGATAGATATATCTCAGTGTATAAAGTGATTAATCATTTATAATATAATGTCAAGACATAAAAGAACTTACTGTTCAACAATTGAAAAAGTAACTTAAGCAGTAAATCCAAATTTTAGAGATTCCTCGAAAGTATCATTGTTGTGCAGGTTTTTCCTCCTGTGAGTTGTGATTATATAAAATAATGTAGGAAATGAAGTATAATTTCATATATAGAATCACTATAAAATTTAAACGACAAATTCATAATATAGAATTGGTATTGGGTATAGAATAATGCACATGAAAATAAGAAAGGAAAAAAAAAAGGCAATTTAGTATTAAAAAAAAATCCTAATGCCCTTGAAAGAATTAAGAATAAAAATATGAAATACAAAATCGGTATTGAGTTTGTAGATTATCTCAATTTACCATGAAAAATACATGAAAAAAAATATTTGTCAAATAAAATCCATATAAAATAGATAAAGTTAGCATAATTTAAATTAGATTTGGATTTGTGTAGAACTCTATATACAATTAAGAAAACTCTCTTAAAAAAATATAAGCCTTATAATGTGCTACACAAGCATTAAAAAAATACTATTTTTTATATATATATATACAAAAATATTAGAGGCCTCAAAAATTCTACCAAAAATTTTACCAAATGTCTCACAGATTAATTTTTTAAAATTTGTCTTTCTCATGCCAAGTATCCAATTATTTATGGGAAAAAAAATCTAAAAAAGAAAAATGGGCCAAGAGTTAAACTCAAGACTATAATAAGAAAAAGTCTTATCATTTGAGATAACAATCGATATATATTAAATATTTTATTTTATTTTTATTTATTTAATTTGCCCACTTATTATTACGTATGTCAACCACTAATTCTTCTATAGGCCCGTTTGGTAGAGCTGTGAGAAAGTGATTACAGATTATAGCTTAACAGATTATAACTTACAGTTGTGAACATAAGTTGGTAATCTGTTTGGTTCATTTGTGGGATTATGATTTTAAGCAGCAGAGTATTGTTTGATAAATAAACTGTAAAATAACTTTTTGCTATGTAATTATCATTTTTGCCCTTATGAACACATAATTTGTAATTTTATCATTTTCTTCTCCTTATTTTCTTTTCTCCCTTTTTTTTTTCTTCTCTTCTTTCTTTTTGTTAATTTTGTTTAATTTAGTAATTCATTACAATTAATATCAATTAATATCTATGTATTTATATTAATGTTGTGATGTCATTACATATTATTTTTCTTTATATTAATTTCAATTATTAATTTAATAGAAGTTATAGTAATCATTTTTTTATTTCATTTAATATAACTTATTGCATTTTGTATTTCATTTTTTTCTTCAATTTTATTTTTTTTTTAAATTGTGATTATGTTTTTATTAATTTTTTTTCATTACAATTAATAATTTATTAATTTTTATTTTTATTTTTATTAATTTCATTTTTTTTAATTATTTTTTTTCCATTACAAACCCTAGCTACCGCCGCCAGTGGCTAGGGCTTCACATTGCAGATTACCATGGCGATGGCAGCGATTAGCTTTGGTTCGTAACCGTCAGGCTATCTCGCGAAGCCGACAAGATCACGGAAGGTTGATAGCGAAGAGAAAAGGAGGAGGCGGGCGATGGCGAAGAGAAAGAGAGGCGATGGCGACCGTGGTTAGATTTTTAGATCGCTATCACAGCGTCGATGGCTGTAGTGACAGGAGGCCGCGACGGAGCAGATCGTGCCCTAGCTACCACCTTTAGTTCGTGAGCTCTGGTTTGAGATCGTGACACGACAGTGAGCTCTGGTTTCAGATCACGATGGTGTGGATGACGATGAGCTCCGGTTTGAGATTACGATGCGACGATGAGCTCTGTTTTGAGTTCGTCACGTCATCGATGGCGGTGGTTAGGGTTAGGGTTGTTGACGCCGGATTTCACCTGCGCACGTTGGAAATTGCCTTTGTCTCTCTCTGATTCGTGAACAATGTTGAGATGTGGTTTATATATTTGGATTTTTGGTAATAATTGAAATTGATGAGGGGCATTTAAGTAATCTTTCCCCTTCAATATAGCTTTCCGCTTAAGCTGTAATTGCTTAAGCACCTCCCAGACCACTTCTCAAAATTCATGGTTTTTGGCTTAAATTAAGTTGCTAAAAGCTGAGTTAAGCTGAACCAAATACTCCAAAACAGCTTAATTTAAGCCAAAAAGCTGAGTTAAGCTACTTATAAGCTGTGCCAAACGGGCACTATATATCGGGTGTGGATGGAGAATGTTCCTCCCTCTCGTCACCCGCTGGTACTTCATGACATTGCTGATCTCTTGTAGGCCTTTTTCCATTTAAAAAATAAAAAATTCGCAATGCACACAAATTTTATTATATTTTTATCTTTTTCTCGATTCACACTATCAAATTCCTTAAATACTCTCGTCTTCGTCATTTTTTCACTAACCCTAACCCTAAAGTCACCGTCCAATGCTCTCACCTCCACCGTCGGAAAATGAAACTGGAGCCGCTTCTCTTTCCTGTCACTGACTGCCGCCGTTATCATTCCCGTCGGCCATTATCACTGCTTCTGCCTCATCATCAACAAGAAGCTCACTCACTAGTTCGATCCCAAACCCTAATCTCCCTAGTCTCGTTCACTTTAATGTCTCAAACAATCAATTAACCAGTTCATTTTGGTGCCTTTGATACTTTAGCACACGATTCCACAGATTACGGTTAAGTTTTTCCATCCGACCATAGCTGCTCGATCTCTCTCTTCAAAAACCCTAATCAAACCATTGAACCAGACAACAAGAAAAAAGTGTTGAATTGCTCTTTCACTCGCTTTAAGCTCTGTTCCTCTTGGTTATATTATATTATAGGGTACCCTCTCTCACACACTCTCTACCTAGTTACATCTCCAATCTTTCAGTTTTTATTTTTATTTTATTTTATCAAATTTGAATTTGGTGAAAAATGTTTTAAAATCATCTTCAATCCTATTATCAAATGTTTATCAAATCATGGGAGAGTAATTTGTTTATTTATTTATATTTTTTTTTATCAATTTGAGAATCATCAAATCAAATCCTTCATCAAAATTGAATTTGTTGAAATTGTTTTTTAAAAAAATCAGGCATTGGAGATTATTTTTTTAAAATCAAATTTAATGAGAAGTGAAATTTGAGATAAAATGAAAGTTTTTTGAAAAAATTTTGATAGAAATGATTGGAATAATTCATATCAAACCAAACTTTTTACTCAAATTTAAAATCAAATTAGATGAAAATTTTGATAAATTATTGAAGATGGTCTAAGTCATAACTAATATCACAATGCATATAACTAAGTCATTACTAACATCATAATAGATCATAACCGAATATTACAAACATCGTAACTAAGGTGTGTATCATAGAATTTCTCAAAAAAAATTATTAAAAATTTCATTATGTGATATTTTGACAACTATAAAATCGTAACCTATATTAATCGAGTTACTTCTTATTTCTCAACTTGCTAGCAATGTTTTTTCATTGAGCCATTAGTATAGATCACTACATAAATAATATCACATAATATTTCAAAAGTATTCAATAAGAGAAATTCTATATGCACCTTTAGTTATTACTACTAAATAATTAAAATATGATATATATAATTTTAAAGATGTTCTCGATCAAGTCAACAAAGTTCTTACTCCATTAAATACACCAACAATCCAAGATTTACAAAATGGATTTGCAATCTCAAAATTGATGTTCAAAATCTACAATCTCGTGTCCTTGTTTTAGAAGAAAATCTTGGTGATACTGATGATTTTCTTGTTGATATGTCATTTTTTCCTGTGTCGTGAGAACATTAATACTTAGACCATTCATTTCTAAAATAGCTTTATAATAATCAATTGTTGATTGGCACGGGCAATCGTGTGATTCTTCAGGATGGTTTTCTGGTTTGTCATTAGAGGAAGTAATAATATCATTATCAATTTCATTAAGTTGGAATTCATTATCAGAAGGATTGTCTAAAGAATATTCAGATTCGGGTTGGGGTTGGGGTTGGGGTTCTTTATCCAGAAGAACAAAGGATTCTAATTGGTTTTTGAATTCATCTGAGACATCAAGTTCATGTATTTTCTTTTTAGTAAGACATTTATTTGCATAGTGGCCAGATTTGCCACACTTTCAACACTTAGCAAATTTCTTAGAATAGCTTGATTTGGGCTTACATGTTAATGTATTTTTTGTGTTAAGAAATTTTTTTATAATATCAAATAAATATTTTGGTTCAAGGTTAGGGCTATTCAACTACGAAAACTTGTTTGGTTTGCCTTTTATCAAAAATTATTTTGAAAAATTATTTTGGAAAGAGAGTTTTAAAAAAAGTGATTGATTTGATGTGTATGACAGAGAGAGTGATTTTGAAAAGTAGGTAACCAAATAAATTTTTGAAATTTTTTTGAAAAAATTTGTTTGGTTTGATTATTCTTGAAAATTTGTTTGTAAAGAATTTTTTTTAAAATTTTTTTTGAAAAACAAATCAAACAAGGCCATGGATTTCCAGAAGCAGAGGCTCCTGCTTGTCATTCAATTTCTTGGGTTTTGAGTTATATAATATTTAGTAAGGTGGTTTTGGATTAGGCGCTATGGAATAATTAATAAAACTGGCTTACCTCAAAAGAGGTTAGACCATGGTGTATATATAATGAGATAAATTACAGAGGAAGGAAAGAAACAGAGTTACATAAATCAAGCCTAAGATCCTGTGATCCAATAATCACGGGATACTAACATATCTAAATAATATCAACATATTCCAACAGAGGTGAGGGGTGCTGAGGTAGGGAGCTTTGGGAAGGGAAAGCTGGGCTGACTCAAGTGTGATGGTTCCATGGAAAAATTAAAATGGATGGTCAGATTTGTTTGATTAGTGGTGATTGTAATCTGATATGGTTGGAAAAAAAAATTGATAGTTATATTAATTTGAAATAACAAATAAAAAAATGACGCGTTAGAAAAAAAATTCAGTTAATGTCTTCAGACGGAGGTCAACGTAAGACTTAGATTAGGACCAATTTAAAATATTGAGATTTAAATTGAAAAATAAAAAATTCATAGTTTGATTTTTTATGAGGCTCAAATCTTAGATTTCTAATTTTTTTTTTAATTTTCATTATATATATATATATATATATATTGTGTGTGTGTGTGTGTGTGTGTGTGAATTCCAATATAAGGTTACACATTGGAAGTTTGCTTAAGGCCCTAAGAGTATCTCCAATGGTAGTAGGCATTTTACCTATCTAAATATTACTATAAAGTATACATTTTATTTTGCCTGTCAACGATTTCATGTTTCTACCCCAACCATGCTCTTTATTTTAGCTATTCATCAAAATACTATTAACTTTATAGAATGCCACGTCGGCAACAAAGATGGAGGGAAATAATCTTAATGATTAAATACATTTTGCCTAGTCTTGAAGGTTAGCTACATGTAGTTAGTGAATGTGAGCTGAGCCAAAATGCCTAAGCATATGCCTAGTGCATTGGAGTTAAAAAAAGTGAGTCACATTAGACATTTTAACTAACAAACATCATATGCCTAGTGGGTTGGAGATGCTCAGCCTATGCCTACATGATATCAACATCACAAAATGAGTTATTTAATCCTTGCCATCTAACTACTTAACAGTGACTCATCATTGTCTGCCCATAAACTTTCTCACTACATCATTGGTCGGATTTATCGGGTGAATAAGGTCATGTGATATACTTTGATGAATAAAGTTATAAGCATATCAATTGATACTAACGGATAACATAATATAGTTTTATTAGTTTTAAGTATTTGTAATTTATATAATATGTGAGATTCATAATTTTAAAATTATGATATTATAGCATGTGATAGTACTGTACTTTGATACTAATTAGTAATAATTATATGTGATGATAAGGCCAATATGTCGACAATTGTCAGTCAAAGGCCAATAAAGCACTGGAATTGGGGTCACTGCTGTGGCAAAGGCGCATCAGTGACTGTTGTGCTTCATTTTGTGATGCATTATGGGATTATTTTTATAATCTGAACCGTTCATTTTGTAGGGTTTGTTAAGTACTTTAAGCCTACCAAAAATCATATTAATCGGATACCAATAACTATATGATTGATAACCAAAAAAACAAACAAGAAGTTTTTCTTTTGAAAAATATTATAAAAATATGCAATTTGATCATATAGTTGTTGATATCCGATTAATATGATTTTTGATAGGCTTGAAGTACTCAACAAATCTTACAAAATGAACGGTTCAGATCATAAAAATAAGCTCATAATGCATCACAAAATGAAGCACAACAGTCACTGCTGTGCGTTTGCCACAGCAGTGACCCCAAATCCTAAAGCACTCCAGGATGAAGTAGGAACTGAATGGGAAGTCATGCTGTGGATGAGCAGCCATGTTAGACGATAACAGTCACATCTCATAAACAGCTAGTTGGAATTGATAGAAGCATTTTCCAGGAAAAAAGGATGAATTTTCCAGGAAAGGAAAGGAATTGATTGGTAACTATTTGTTCGACAATCTTCACTGTATTTAAAAGATTTAATTTTATTGTGTACACAAGAACAATTAGAATTTAAAGAAATAAAGAAAATGAAAGAATTTGTTTGATTACAAAAATCAAACTCGAAATAATAAATAAATAAATAAAAATAGATTTTATTTTGTTACAAAAATAAAATTAAAATCTGATTTAAATAAAAAAAAACAACACTGAAAATAAAGTAAATAACTTATTTGATTTAATTTCTTCGAATTATTTTCTGATTAAGTCCAGTGTTTGACACTGTGTCCTTAAGACAGATTCGTCCTCTCCACGGTACTTTCAGAATTTGGACGTCTATCTCCCAGGATGAAATGATCTACCACAAACAATAGCAGCACTACTAATTGTTTGCCTTACTCTTGGTTTTGAATTGAACAGGTATGTGGCTCTTGGTTTTGAATTGAACAGGTATGTGGCTCTTGGTTTTGAATTGAACAGGTATGTGGCTCTTGGTTTTGAATTGAACAGGTATGTGGCTCTTGGTTTTGAATTGAACAGGTATGTGGCTCTTGGTTTTGAATTGAACAGGTATGTGGCTCTTGGTTTTGAATTGAACAGGTATGTGGCTCTTGGTTTTAAATTGAACAGGTATGATACCTGTTGGTTTTGAATTCAAACAGATTTGAATCTGTTAATAATTCAAACAGATAGCAAAAAACGGGAAGGGTCCTGTTTGGGTGTGCACTAATTCCAAACTAGTTTATTTCTGTTTGAAAACGGGAAGGGCCCTGTTTGGATGTACAGAAAATCCAAATCAGTTTAATTTGAATTCTGAATTTTATTTTACCAACAAATAAAATTAAATTCAAATGTTTTTTGCCCAAAAAGATTACTATTGGGCCGAACAAGCACAACCACACACCACGCACCCGCGCCCAAGCCCAGGCCCAGCCCGCCCGACCGGACGGTTTGTGGTGATTTTTGGGTCCAATGGGTCTAGCCCATTTTGCCCATAACCTCTCCCTCTAAAACACTTGGGTACCCCTTGGGACACACCCCAAGTATCTCACCCAAGCGTTATAAACCCTTTCAAAACTTCCCATCAAATCAATGTGGGACAAGCCAATTTACAACCTTAAGGAATTTCTACAAAAACTTCATTTCTATGGAGCACACTTTGGCTTCAATTTTCCATTTACTCGGTAATGGTTTTGAGCAACCAAATATACCACGTGAATCACAACGCGGCATAGAACGCGTTATCACTTTGACCTATGTAAATCGATGCACGGGGCCCACCTAAAAAATAGACCAAACTTGAGAAAAAATTCTGGTTTTATCCAAAATTTTTCTACCATTTCCAACAATCCCCCACATGAATGGAATTTGATGACAACGGAAATGCAACAATATGCAGACTTGACGAAAGAGTATAAGTCGAAAATATCTTGCATCAAGATAGGTAGTTTTCGGCCTTGAACCTTCCCTAGTGATAACCTATCGGACTTACTGGCTAACCAATGGACGCGATGCCTTGAATTGTTCAGCCGTTTGTGTAAGCCAAGACAATAGATTTCACACAAAATATCTTCTAACACATCGTGGTTCTCACTGTTGTGTTCATTTTGGCCTTGAACGCTCCTGGTTTTCATAAGTGTTTCTACGGATATGCAGCAGATACAACTACTACTACCATACTATTCACTACGACCTAGTGATTGGTTTAGTGGTAAAAACTTGAATTTTTTCATTCAGTGTTTGAGTTTGGATCTTCTTATTCTTCAACGCCTATAGACTATGGTGGTACCTTAGTTCTAGTTCCAACAAAGGTGTCGTAAAATTTCCTTCAGATTCTTTGTAGTGCCGATAGGGCAATATTTTCTTATGGATATGTGAAACAGTCTATCTATATATTATTTTTTGAATAAGTAAATT
>NW_021024931.1:960553-990270 GCF_004153795.1 Camellia sinensis
GAGGTCAGATGAGGGAGATATGGCTGGTTGAAGTTAGGCATCAATCCGGTTGGACTGAAACTGAGCAGTCTTCCCTAAAAGAGGAATATCTCTTAACACACATGGAATTTTGATGTGAGGCTACCACCATTGGAAATCTTACTTATGGGGCTTCAATTTGGACACAAGAATGACCTGAAAAGAAGTCCAGATGAAGGAGTTATTCCCATTTAAAGTTTGACCTGCAGAGTAGATTTTTGCTGCCGGCCAGAAAAGTAGCCAGCCGGCCAGAAAAGTAGCCAGCCAGCCAACTGAGGTAGCCGGCCGGCCACTTAAAGTAGCCTACCGACCACTTATGTCCAAAACTCATATTTTTTGAGCTATTTTGTCCTCCAGCTATTTCCAGGTTGTGCCACCTGTCCTAGCTCAGATATTTTAACCAAATGCTCCATTTTTTCTATATATTGAAACCAAATCTCATATATTGAGCTTGGGACTCTATTTGAGCTCCAAAAGGTGGTTTTAACTCAGAATTGGGGATGTTCTTGCTGCTGTGCTTCAAAGGTAACCTCTTATCCCTTTTAAGCTCTTTCTTGCACACTAGTTTTGCCACCTTTGCAAACTGCTTTTGGCAATAATCTTTGGCTGATGAAACTCTATTTTTCAGTCCTCAAAGTGTTGGTTTGTGCCTTGTTTGGCTAGGAGGTGTTTCCTCCCTTTTGCTCTTTGACTTGTATAGCTTTTGAGCCATCTTCTAAGGCCTTTCAAAACAACTTTTCGTGGCCTTAGAACCACTGAAATCCAGAGGATTTTTAGTGGTAATTTGCACAAAATTCATTTAATGGTGCATCATATTCACCACCCCTATCACTTCTAACCATTTTAATGGTTTTACCAAGTTGATTTTCAACTTCTGTTTTGTAGAGTTTAAACATTTCTAAGGCTTCATCTTTACTTCTAAGTAAATAAACATAACAATATCTTGTATAGTCATCGATAAATGTTATGAAATACTTTTTGCCTCCTCTAGTTTGAATAAATTTTAAATCACATACATCAATATGAATTAATTCTAGAGGTTTGATTTTTCTTTCAACCGATTTAAATGGAGCATTAGTTAGTTTCGCTTTTACACAAATTTCACATTTATGATTAGGGTTAATTTCAAACTTTGGTATATGATCTAAACCAATTAATCTACGCAAAACATCAAAATTCACTTGTCCTAATCTACCATGTCATATATTTGACTCAAGAATATAAATAAAAGATGTGTTATTCTTATTCATAGCAACTTTCGGTACAATTGTCATTACATTCAACTTAAAGAGACCATCACTCATGTATCATTTACCAACATACATACCACTCTTTGTTAATACAAATTTATCAGACTCAAATACAAGCCTAAAACCATTTTTACTTAACAAAGACCCAGAAACTAAATTCTTCTGGATGTCAGGTACATGCAGTACGTTGTTGAGGGTCAGTTCTTTCCCTGATGTCATCTTCAAGATAACTTTTCCTTGTCCAGTCACAGTAGAAGTAGAAGAATTTCCTATGAAAAGTTGTTCACCATTTGCAGCCTCATTGTAGATAGTGAACATCTTCTTGTCCACACAAATGTGACGAGTTGCTCCAGTGTCAACCCACCACTCTTTGGGATTTCCAACCAAGTTAGCCTCAGACACCACAGCAAATAGGTTGATGTCATTCACTCCGTCAGAGATGTAATCCAATTCGGTTACATTGGCCTGATTGGTGGTCTTCTTACTTGTACTTCCATGATTCTTCTTAGGGCGGCGGCAGTCAGAAACTCGATGCCCAGTTTTGGCACAGTTATAGCATTTTCCTTTGAACTTCTTGCTACTATCGCCTTGTTTAGGACCATCTCCAGTAAACTTTCTCTTTTTGTTATGTGGTTTATGAACTTGTTCAACCACATTAGCCTTGGACTCAATGGAATTTTTCTGATTCCTCTTTTCAGCCTTTCGATTATCTTCCTCAATTCTTAATCTTACAATCAATTCATCTATAGTCATCTCTTTGCGTTTATGTTTTAAATAATTTTTGAAATCTTTCCAAGCCAGTGGTAACTTTTCCACTAAAGCAGCGATTTGGAATGACTCGCTAAGAGACATACCTTCTGAATGAATATCATGTAAAATTATTTGAAAACTTTGAATTTGAGATATTACCGTTTGGGAGTCTACCATAACAAAATCTAGAAATTTACCGACGACAAATTTCTTCGTGCCGGCATCTTCTGTCTTGTATTTCTTCTCCAAAGAATCCCACAATTCATTAATTTCAAACTTTGGTATATGATCTAAACCAATTAATCTACGCAAAGCATCAAAATTCACATGTCCTAATCTACCATGCCATAAATTTGACTCAAGAATATAAACAAAAGATGTGTTATTCTTATTCATAGCAACTTTCGGTACAACTGTCATTACATTCATGGAGAACAACTTGCCGATCACTTTCGCCCTCTTTAAGTGCTGGAGCCTCTTCATGGAGAAACCGGGCCAAATTAAGAGTTGTAAGATAGAACAGCATCTTCTGTTGCCATCTCTTAAACTCGGTACCGTTAAATTTTTCCATTTTTTCTCCATGATTGATTGGTACATGAACATGGTTCTGGATAGGGACCGATGTAGGTGTAACAATAGGAGTACCACTGCCAGATGCAGTTTCAGTTGTAGTAGCCATAATCTCTGATTACAAAAATCAGAAAAAATTAAAACACAAATTAATTTTCTAGTTACTAAAACCAGAAAATAAATTATAACAACAAAATAATTTTATTTTCCTTGTTACTAAAACTAGAAAAATAAAATATCACAATAATCTTCTGTAATACCAAATAATATTCTGCAATTGTTAATGACACCAGTATATTACTACTAATTGTCAAAGAAAAGAGACAGTATATTACTACTATCTGTCAAATAGCATAAATCACTATTCGTTTTTCCAACCAGAATATTACTTTGAAAACACAGAAAATTAAATACAATGAAGATACCAAAAAACGATTATGTCTTAAGATTGTTGGACAATCTTCACTGTATTTAAAAGATTTAATTCTATTGTGTACACAACAACAATTAGAATTTAAAGAAATAAAGAAAAGGAGAGAATTTGTTTGATTACAAAAATCAAACTCGAAATAAAAATAAATAAATAAAATAACAGATTTTATTTTGTTACAAAAAAAAAATAAGGCTCTTGGTTTTGAATTGAACAGGTATGTGGCTCTTGGTTTTGAATTGAACAGGTATGTGGCTCTTGGTTTTGAATTGAACAGGTATGTGGCTCTTGGTTTTGAATTGAACAGGTATGTGGCTCTTGGTTTTGAATTGAACAGGTATGTGGCTCTTGGTTTTGAATTGAACAGGTATGTGGCTCTTGGTTTTGAATTGAACAGGTATGTGGCTCTTGGTTTTGAATTGAACAGGTATGTGGCTCTTGGTTTTGAATTGAACAGGTATGTGGCTCTTGGTTTTGAATTGAACAGGTATGTGGCTCTTGGTTTTGAATTGAACAGGTATGTGGCTCTTGTTCTATTTATAGATGTAAAGGTGGCTCTTGGTTTTGAATTGAACAGGTATGATACCTGTTGGTTTTGAATTCTCTTGGTTTTAAAAACGGGAAGGGCCCTGTTTGGGTGTGCACTAATTCCAAACTAGTTTATCTCTGTTTGAAAACGGGAAGGGCCCTGTTTGGATGTACAGAAAATTCAAATCAGTTTAATTTGAATTCTTGATTTTATTTTACCAAAAAATAAAATAAAATTCAAATATTTTTGGCCCAAAAAGATTAGTATTAGGCCGAACAAGCCCAACCCAGCCCGCCCGTGCGTGTGGTAATTTTTAGGTCCAATGGGTCTAGCTCATTTTACCCATAACCTCTCCCTCTAAAACACTTGGATACCCCTTGGGGCACACCCCAAGTATCTCACCTAAGCCTTATAAACCCTTTCAAAACTTCCCACCAAATCAATGTGAGACAAGCCAATTTACAACCTTAAGGAATTTTTACAAAAATTCTATTTTCATGGAGCACACTTTGGTTTCAATTTCCCATTCACTCGGTAATGGTTTTGAGCAACCAAATATACCACGTGAATCACAACGCGGCATAGAACGCGTTACCACTTTGATCCGTGTAAATCGATGCACGGGCTCACCTAAAAAATAGATCAAACTTAAAAAAAAACTATGATTTTATTCAAAATTTTTCTACCATTTCCAACACTATTTTCTATTCATATATTAAACAACGTTAAAAACACGAGTAATGATTGAGACTCCATAAATTTAGATTTTTTTGTTTTTTTTTTTTTTGAACGTGCATAAATTTAGACCATTTATAATATAAACTCTACATATACATGAATGAGCTCCATATGAGAAAGTGATATGGTTTGACCATATCACTTTGAAAGTATGGGGTCACCCAAAGGGGTCCATACATTTTCCCAAAAACACAGCTTTAATGTGTTATTGTTAATACTTGTTCATTAATTATGGCTGGCAAGGAGATCAGTCTCATGATCCTATTTTTCTTTCTTCCCATTTTCTCGTGCTTCTTCTCTTCAGCCTCTCTTGCTGCTGCTGCATCATCATCATCATCCCACACACTCAATCCAGGCGAAACAATCAATTCCTCTTCCTCCACTTTTCTCGTTTCTGCAAATAAACTCTTCACTTTGGGATTCTTTAAAACAAACTTGTTTTTGTCAGAAGAATATTCCAATAACAGTTACTTAGGAATATGGTATTCCAATTATTCATATCCCCCGGCATGGATTGGCAACAGAGACAAGCCGATTACCGACAATTCTGGTGTTCTCACCATAGACAGCACCGGCAAGTTGATCATCAGACATAACAGTGGGGTTCCTATTGAGATATATGGCGGTCAAACCAGTACCACCACCAACATCACTGCTACTCTCTTGGATTCTGGCAATTTCTTAGTGACAGAAGAAGTGAACAACAACAATGGATCCACCAACCAGAGGGTATTGTGGGAAAGTTTTGACTATCCCACCGACACGCTTCTGCCGGGGATGAAGCTAGGGGTCAACCACAGGACTGGCCGGAACTGGTCACTCACGTCATGGTTAAGTCAAGACATACCGTCTCCCGGAGCTTTCACCATGGATTGGGATCCCAATACACGACGGTTGACCATCAGGAGGCGAGGGATGATATATTGGACTAGTGGAGCCCTCTTGGATAACACAGACTTTGAGTTTCTAAAGACTAATTTAGTACAAGGGAATTATAACCTCACCAATGTTACTACCAAGGATGAGGAGTACTTCAGTTATTCACTCATAAAGGTTCCATATCTATTTGATTTAATTAAATCTCGAAATTTTATATCAGGATGGTTGTTAGATTACCAAGGTTTGATGTATGATGGAGATAGGGGTCTGATGGCACAAGTTAGTCTTTGTTATGGGTACAACACAGATAATGGGTGTGAATTGTGGAAGCAGCCTCAGTGCAGGGGTCATCATTCCCAAACATTTGATTTAAGAACTGGTTATTTTAATGACAGTAGTGATAAAGCGTCTTTTTATGACAAAAACACAAGCCTTGGTAGCAGCGATTGCAGAGAAATTTGCTGGGATGATTGTGATTGCGTTGGATATAAGGATTATATCGGTGAGACTGGATGCATGTTTTGGAGAAATCAAGAGTTCCATCAGGATTTGTCTGGCAGTGCTTCGCCCAAGCATTATGTTCTTATTTCAAATAGTAAGTTTATTAAACAGCTGTACTATGTGCATAGAAATGGTGTGCAGAACAGAGACAAATCTCTGTTTTGTGCACGCACGCACGATCATAAGTTTTCCCCTCAATAGCATTACTCTTTTTAAGATTTGAACCATGCTCTACATTTTTTATTTTAAGTTTACCATTTTACAGCTGAATATGTAGGAGGGAAAAAGAAGATCAAATGGATTCCCATTGTTGTGGCTATTCCAATATTTGTTATGCTTGTCTTCGGGCTCTTGTGCTACCTAAAAAGGAGAACAATTAGATTACAAGGTATACCCTCTAACAAAGAGTAGATCATGTCTGCATTGAAATTCCTCTTAATCTTTGTTGATGACATGTTTGGTTTTTGTATGTCAATTGTGAATCAAAGTAGGGAGGGGCGAAACAACAGAGATGAATGATCTAATTGAATTAATGACACTAGCCAATGCACAAACGGGCACAAATAAACTTGAAAACGAGACGAACAAGAGCAATGATTTAAAAATATTTAGTTTTGGAAGCATCAGTGCTGCTACAAATAGCTTCTCATTGGAAAACAAGCTTGGGGAAGGCGGCTTTGGACCTGTTTACAAGGTATATTAGAACTTATTGTTATGAACAGCTAGTACAAACAAAATCAGGTAGAATAAATCAAACGGATAAAAAAGTCATCTAAAATTGAGTTGTCATTTTTCATTCTAGTTAAAAGGAAGAAATCATGAAAACAAAAGAAAAGATGGCATTTTTGGCTTAGAGGGTGGTTGTAAAGCTATTCATTTGTATAACACTACTCTAGGAAAAAAACAATTGAATATTTCAGTAAAAGATTATTGCATTAGCATTAAGTTACCTTACTAATGATCATTTACTTCAGGGAAGGTTGACCAATGGCAGAGAAATTGCAGTAAAGCGATTGTCAAGAACGTCAGGACAAGGAGTAGTGGAGTTCAAAAATGAGCTCATACTCATTGCCAAACTCCAACATGTGAATCTAGTCCGTCTTTTGGGATGTTGTATTCAAGGAGATGAGAAAATGTTAATCTATGAGTATATGGTCAACAAAAGCTTGGACTCCTTTTTGTTTGGTTAGCAATACATTTACTCTTGTTTGCTACATTATTTTGCATCATTAGTTACTAACAGTAAATGTAGTTCATATCCAATATTTCATAAACAAATAAATAAAAATTATCATTTGAAATTCAAACTTAAATTTTGAACAGATCCTTCTCAAAAGGAGAAATTAACTTGGGAGAAACGTTTCATCATTATTGAAGGAATAGCTCAAGGACTACTTTATCTCCACCAATACTCGAGATTGAAGATAATTCATAGAGATTTGAAAGCTAGCAACATATTACTTGATAATAACATGAACCCTAAAATTTCTGATTTTGGCATGGCAAGAATTTTCAAGCAAAATGTCTTGGAAGTGACTACAGCCAGGATTGTCGGAACATAGTAAGTGAACTATAATATATATACACATTTTATAGTGAGTTTTCACATGCTCAAGTTTTACTGTATCATTTTACAGTGGTTACATGGCTCCTGAGTATGCCATGGAGGGCATTTTCTCTGTCAAATCTGGCGTGTTCAGTTTTGGAGTTTTAATGTTTGAAATAGTGAGTGGTCGAAAGAACAACAGTTTCTACCATGCTGATGGGCCACTTAACCTAGTGGGATATGTAAGCATTATAAAATTCACATTCAAGTTTATATGTTTTGCTAACAACACTGGCACTAGCAACACCCCAACCAACAATCATGATATTGCAGGCATGGGACTTGTGGAACAAAAATGCTGCGCTAGAGCTTGTGGATCCAATGCTAAGTAGTGATTCATCTATAAGACAACAATTGATGAGATGCATTCATGTGGGTCTCTTATGTGTAGAAGATCGTGCAGTCAATAGGCCAACCATGTCAGATGTTATTTCCATGTTAATCGATGACAACATAACTCTGCCGATGCCCAAGAAACCAGCATTTGTCTCTGGAATCAGTGTTGGTGAAGAAAATTCAAACAAAAGCAAGTTGGGAAAATATTCAGTGAATGGACTTTCTAGTTCTACCATGGATGCTGCAAGATAGAGAAGAGAGGTATGGCTCATCAAAAATATAATTATTTATTGTGCAACAGACAATCTCATATGGCTTACTCTCATTACACTTGAAATGTTAATTGAATCAATGTTATAATTAAATTAGTGTTATAGAGGAGGTGCTTGTGTAATGTAAGGCTTCTCTCATGCTGTTAATGGTAGCAATTGTTTTATGCATTGAGAGAGTAACCAAGTCACTACTCTCAAACTATAGTTCTCTCTTTAATGGAATGGAGTTACATACTGCTATATATTTGGGTTAATGTGTCAGCAGTGTGCATGTAGAGATTTATGATGTATTTTTGTATCTATTTTTTTGTATTGCGTTTTCATATTTAGAGAATTTCAGATATTTTGTAGAGGGGTTTTTGTAGCGGAGCTTTGGACTCTTTGTAGAAGGCTGGTCTAAGTCAATTGTAAAAAATATATTGATGTATAAGCCTTGGCTGCCCGCCGGACCTCAACCTAGTCCGCTAAAATTCTCTACACATACCTTCACTCTTCTTCACCACCTCGCCGAAGCAAACCCAAAATCCCTCTCGGACATTTCGTCGAACACCACAGCAACACAAGAACAAAACAACTCTCCACATATCCTCTGTGCATGTCCATTTGAATTTTCAATAATCTCTGTAACCAGAAATACCCACACCCTCTCTCTCTTTTAAAGATGGCTGACCGGAAGCCTCAGAACAATGGGTTTTCCAGCCAAACTCAAATACCCATTCCAGGCCTCGATCCACGAAACAAGTATGCCTTTGCTTGTGCTATTTTAGCTTCCATGACTTCCATGTTAATTGGTTATGATGTTGGGGTGATGAGCGGAGCAGGACCGTTCATCAAGGATGACCTGAAGATCTCGGACGTGCAGCTGGAAATCCTGATGGGCATCCTCAACGTCTATTGCCTCCTCGGTTCCGTCGCCGCGGGCCAAACCTCCAATTGGGTGGGGCGCCGGTACACCATCGTTGTCGCCTCCGCCATCCACTTCTTAGGAGCCATCCTCATGGGCTTCGCCACCAACTACGCCTTCCTCATGGTCGGTCGCTTCGTAGCCGGCATCGGCGCTGGCTACGCCATCATGATCGCCCCCGTCTACACCGCCGAGCTCTCCCCCGCCAACTGTCGTGGCTTCCTTGGCTCTTTCCCCGAATTCTTCGGCAACGCCGGTGTATTGCTGGGATATGTATCAAACTATGCGTTCTCGAAGCTTCCACTTCAATTAGGATGGCGATTCATGCTCGGAGTCGGAGTGATTCCCTCGATGTTCTTGGCGTTGGGGGTCCTCGCCATGCCGGAATCGCCACGGTGGCTCGTTTTACAAGGTCGGCTGGGAGACGCCAAGCGAGTTCTGGACAAGACCTCCAACTCCAAAGAGGAGGCTCAGTGCGTTGCGGGTATGGTCGTGTCCCTGGCGACTCTAGGGGTGAGTTTGACTATTATAGATCACTCGGAGAAGAAATTGATCTGGGCCGTTGCTTTGGCGATCACGTCAGTCCTAGCATATGTTGCCACGTTCTCGATTGGGATGTGGCCCATCACGTGGGACAAGCTTGGGAGTGGCAGCTAATTGTGTGATGAATGGAATTATATCGATGACTTTTCTCTCTCTCTACTCAAGGACCTCCACCAGAGTGATCACTTTCCAACCCATCATTCACCACCTTTTGCACATATCCATACCCTTTTTTATTTTTTTAACCCAATCTTCACTCCAGCTGTCCACTTCCGTTGCTCCACTTTCTTTATTTTCTTTTATCTTTCTTTTTTCATTTTTAAAATAAAATAAAAATAATAATAAAAAATAAAAAAAACCATTGCAGGTTTTAACAAAACCGTGGGCCAAGAAACCCACGTGCACCAATCTTCTTTTTCCCTCACTCTCTCGTTTTGATTTTACTTATATATTATTATTTCTTTCTTTTTTTTTTATGTTTCTTTCACTTTATTTTTCTTTTTATTTTTTTTTTCATTATTATTTCTGCTCCGTCTTATGTCATTCCAAAAAAAAAAAAAAAAAAAAAAAAAAAAAAAAAACAACCACAACAACACAAACCACAACACCACAAGATTTGTTTTCTTTTCTGCAGACGGCCACCCACCGACCTCACTTTTTCGCCTATTCCGCCGGTCTTTTCTTCTTGCCTCCGTCCTGGGCGGCCCTTGACGGTGTTGCCTCCGTGTTTCCCACTCCACTGGGCACGATCACTACTCCCTGCTCCTCCACTGCAGCATATGGCGGACCTCCAAAACGGAACATCACGGTGGCCTTCCGCTTCAGCTCCTTGTTTTCCGCCTTTAGCACACTTATCTCTGCTCGCGCATACTTTGAGGAAATTTTGTTGGAGATACTTCTTTGGACATGTGTCACATATTCATTTTTTCTGTTTCCAAGAGCAGTGAACATTGTGCAAAAAGGTTGTGGATGTAGATGTACTACGTAAGCATATCTGGAAAGATTTCCTTTCATATGTGTTTACTGAATTGGAGTTTCTCATATCTAATTTTGGAAAATGGGATCAATGAAAATTTTGAAAAGCATTTTTTTCTTTTCTTTTTGGATTGTTTTTGTTTCTTAATGGACCACCCTTTTTTTAAAAAAAACAAAGAAAATTAAAAAGCAATGGAAGCTGCTTATGCACCTGTTAAAATCCACCTACTCTCCACCTACTTCACCCACTTAAACCTACTCCACTAAACCTAACCCACTACACCACTACCACCTCACCTACTCCACTAAACCTAACCCACTACACCACTACCACCTCACCTACTCCACTAAACCTAACCCACTACACCACTACCACCTCACCTACTCCACTAAACCTAACCCACTACACCACTACCACCTCACCTACTCCACTAAACCTAACCCACTACACCACTACCACCTCACCTACTCCACTAAACCTAACCCACTACACCACTACCACCTCACCTACTCCACTAAACCTAACCCACTACACCACTACCACCTCACCTACTCCACTAAACCTAACCCACTACACCACTACCACCTCACCTACTCCACTAAACCTAACCCACTACACCACTACCACCTCACCTACTCCACTAAACCTAACCCACTACACCACTACCACCTCACCTACTCCACTAAACCTAACCCACTACACCACTACCACCTCACCTACTCCACTAAACCTAACCCACTACACCACTACCACCTCACCTACTCCACTAAACCTAACCCACTACACCACTACCACCTCACCTACTCCACTAAACCTAACCCACTACACCACTACCACCTCACCTACTCCACTAAACCTAACCCACTACACCACTACCACCTCACCTACTCCACTAAACCTAACCCACTACACCACTACCACCTCACCTACTCCACTAAACCTAACCCACTACACCACTACCACCTCACCTACTCCACTAAACCTAACCCACTACACCACTACCACCTCACCTACTCCACTAAACCTAACCCACTACACCACTACCACCTCACCTACTCCACTAAACCTAACCCACTACACCACTACCACCTCACCTACTCCACTAAACCTAACCCACTACACCACTACCACCTCACCTACTCCACTAAACCTAACCCACTACACCACTACCACCTCACCTACTCCACTAAACCTAACCCACTACACCACTACCACCTCACCTACTCCACTAAACCTAACCCACTACACCACTACCACCTCACCTACTCCACTAAACCTAACCCACTACACCACTACCACCTCACCTACTCCACTAAACCTAACCCACTACACCACTACCACCTCACCTACTCCACTAAACCTAACCCACTACACCACTACCACCTCACCTACTCCACTAAACCTAACCCACTACACCACTACCACCTCACCTACTCCACTAAACCTAACCCACTACACCACTACCACCTCACCTACTCCACTAAACCTAACCCACTACACCACTACCACCTCACCTACTCCACTAAACCTAACCCACTACACCACTACCACCTCACCTACTCCACTAAACCTAACCCACTACACCACTACCACCTCACCTACTCCACTATACTAAGGTTCTAAACCTGCTCTGATACCATGTAAAAGAAATAGAGAATTATATTATTGATTGATTTTTATTGATATCTATTACAATGATTCATGATTCCTATATATAGAAGAGGGTGAGTGTGTAGTAGGTAAGGAGTAGGTGAAGTGGATGTGGTAGTGGTGTAGTGGGTTAAGTTTAGTGGAGTAGGTGAGGTGGTAGTGGTGTAGTGAGTTATGTTTAGTGGAGTAGGTTTAAGTGGGTGAAGTAGGTGGAGAGTAGGTGGATTTTAACATCAATACATCAAGCCAATATGAGACGTTATACTGCATTGAGTATAAAGGTTTTGCCAATCATGAAGACCTTGAATCTCCTTAAAAGAAAACTAGATTATTGCACCTCAGTTTGAATAATATGTATCCATATATTTTGAAATATGGTGTGCCACTATTATTTCAGTGATATGTTGGGACCAGTTTTTTTATTTTTATTTAATTTTTAATTTTTAATTTTTTTTACACTAAACAAAGCGAGAACTGATGGGTACCTAATTTTTTGGGCAAATTGATTGTCTATTACCAAGGAATTGTCCAAAAGTACTTAAAATTACTAAAGAGTATGCGACCAATTGATAGTGTTTCTTTTAAGACAAACGACACAGAATTATGTGTTGATAAGGTTAATGTGTGACTAATTATGAGCCAAAGGCCAATAAAACATTCCAAAATAACAGTAAAAATACTATTAACACATAAATAAATAGAAACACAACTACTGTCACATACATGTCCTTATTTGATATGGGACCCATAAGTATATAAATGCATATATTCTATAAATAATTGGTTTCTATATTAGTAGCGGTGCTATAAGGCACCGACATCTTATCCAAAGTCGTATTAGTCCACAAGAAGAGTCACATTGCATAAAAAATTAAAATAAAAAACTTGATGTAAATCATAGAGGATCTGGTCAACTTAATCCAGCTGACCTGTAAGAATAGTATAATATAAGAATTTGTATCCATATTAGACCCACCATGTGAAGACCCCATTTAGACAGCATCAATGTGTCGCACCTGCTGAGTAGGGCTGCAATCGCCAAGGAAAATTTCATGTTCATCATCAGAATTTTCTTTCCAATTTTCTTGGCCTCTCTTGCTTCATCATCATCAGACACACTCAAACAAGGTGATGAGCTCAATTTCTCTTCCTCCACTTTCCTAGTCTCTGCACAAAAAGTCTTCACACTGGGATTCTTTATCCCTCCAGAGGGGTCTTCCGATGACAGTTTCTTAGGAATATGGTATTCCGGTAATCCAAATCACCCGGTATGGGTTGCCAACAGAGACAAACCTATTGCCAACAATTCTGGTGTTCTCACCATAGACAGTACCGGCACGTTTGTCATAAGGCATAACGGAGGGGTTCTTATGGAGCTATATCATGGTCCGAACAGCACCAACAGCACTATTGCTACTCTCTTGGACACTGGCAATTTGGTTGTGACAGAAGAAGTGAACAACAATAATGGATCCAACAAAAGGGTATGGGAAAGTTTCGACTATCCCACCGACACGCTTCTGCCAGGGATGAAGCTTGGGGTCAACCACAGGACTGGCCTGAATTGGTCACTCACGGCATGGTTCAGTCAAGGCATACCATCTCCCGGGGCTTTCACCATGGATTGGGATCCCAATACACGCCAGTTGATTGTCAGGAGGCGAGGGTTGATATATTGGACTAGTGGAGCTCTCTTGGGTGACAAAGACTTTGAGTTTATAAAGACTGATGGGAATTCAAATTTCAATTACAATTTTTCCTATGTTACTACCAAGGATGAGGAGTACTTCACCTATTCTTCACTCGTGAATGACCAAAAGGTTGCATCAGGAAGAGGATGGTTGTTGAATTACTTGGGAAATGTATATGATGGAGGAGATAGAGATAAATATGTAATTGCACAAGTTGATCAGTGTTATGGGTTCAGTAGTGATGGTGGTGGGTGCCAAGTTTGGGAGAAGCCCAAGTGCAGGACTCGATACCAGAGGTTTGAAAACAGATCTGGAGGGTTTAATGATGTTGACAGGCCACAACCGGCGAGGAGTGATTATAGCAAGAGCCTTGGTCTTAGTGATTGTAGAGCCATGTGTTGGAATAATTGTAACTGCACTGGATTTAAGGGTGATTATGCACCTGGATGCTTGTTCTGGACATCAAAGAAAGAGTTCCAACAAGACAACACTGGTGCTACAGTGCCTTTTTTTGTTCTTATGTCAGAGCAGCCACCTCCAGAGTCACCAAGTAAGATTTTTTTTTAGTCTTGTCTGTTAATTGCCATGCTTGCTAGTATATTCATTAGGATTCATAACATTATATATGTAGTTTCAAAAGGGAATGAAATTTTCTATGTAGAAGTGTGGTTTGGGCCTACAGATCCCATTATGACAATCTGTGCCATTTTCTTGTGAGTCGTTAAATGCAGATAAGATAATTTGATTCATTTGATAATCATAACTCTATGATTCCAACATATTTGAGCATAAATATATGATAATTTGATTGATTTGATAATCATAACTCTATGATTCCAACATATTTGAGCATAAATGATTCATTTTGTTAAAACAAATATAATGAAACGTTGTGGTTTAGATTATCGGATGAATTTAATTTTTTTTTCCTATGGATGACTCACATACGGGGCTCACAACATAAACAGTCAAAAAAAAGAAAAAAGAAAAAGGGGACATGTAGTAGGCTCCATAGGCCTAACTAGATGCTCTAGTCTCTCTTTCACAAGTACCTCTGGCACCACATCATTTTGAGAGTTTTCTATACAAAAAAATTATATTTGTTAAATCATTTTCGTCCTATATTCTCAAGTTCACCCACAATAAAATAAAATAAAATAAAAAATTCTTGTCACATCTTAAAATTGAAAAAATATACGTGACTTCAAATTTTCTAAATAATTATTTCACTAAACTTGTTACGCATAATTTATAACTTATAAGTAAAGTTAAAACAATATAAAACATTACACCTATATATATGCATATACAATAAAATGTATTATATAATACAATTTGTAGGTGTAGCAGTCGGATTAGAAACACTCTTCCCAAACCCCACACGCACATTGCAACAAGGTTTTAAAAAATTTGCTTATATGTCTGTATGACTGCATTTTTTTTTCAACTGAACAAAAATAAAAAGAAAAGGAAATTACAATTCAGTGGCGCATTTTCAAAATAATAACAAATTTTTGAAAAAAATTTAAAACTGTACTTATTAAAGTTTGTGAAGTGGATATGGATTTTAACTACTATAATCTTTACTGGGGAACTCAGGGAAGAAGTGGATATGGATTCTCATTGTTGTGGCAGTTGCATTTGTTGTGGTTGTCTTCAGCTTGTTGTGCTTCCTAAGAACGAGAAGAAATATTAGACTCCGAGGTATATCTCTCTCTAACAAATAATAGATTTGTTTTCGTTGGACTTTCTCCAAATCTTTAAATCACAAGTTTGGTTTTGTATGTTAAACTAAATTCATAGGGGAAGATGATCTAAACGAACTAGTTGCACCTATTCGATATGTGGACACAAATCATGAAGTTGAAAACGATGAAAACAAGGTTAATAATCTTCAAGTATTTAATTTCGAAGATATTGTTGCTGCTACAAATAGCTTCTCATCTGAAAACAAGCTTGGAGAAGGTGGCTTTGGACCTGTTTACAAGGTATGTTTCATAAACAACTCAAGTGAACCAAAGATCACATATATCAGTCATTTTAACTTAAATTGAGAGAAATTAAGATGTGTTTCATTTTATACTACTACTTTGCCAACGAAAACTAATTAACAATCAGAAGGAAGATGTTCTTATTAACCATAAGTATAAAGTTGAGTTGCCAGATAATGAATTTCTATTTCAGGGAAAATTGATTGATGGATGCGAAATAGCAGTAAAGCAACTGTCAAGAAGATCGGGACAGGGAGTAGTGGAGTTCAAAAATGAGATCATGCTCATAGCCAGACTCCAACACGTGAACCTGGTTCGTCTTCTAGGATGTTGCCTTAAAGGAAATGAGAAGATGTTAATCTACGAGTATATGCTCAATAAAAGTTTGGACTTCTTTTTGTTTGGTTAGTAATACTTCATTTTTATCTACTACATTATTAATTTGCATTATTTTCAATAGTTAATGTGTTCTTATATTAATCTTTGAAAGTTTTGAGTACGTAATTTCAATGTAGATCCTATTCAGAAAGAGCAATTAACTTGGGAGAAACGTTTCAATATCATTCAAGGGATAGCTCAAGGACTACTTTACCTTCATAAATACTCAAGATTGAAGATAATTCACAGAGATATGAAAGTTAGCAATATTTTACTTGATGAAAACATGAACCCTAAAATTTCTGATTTTGGTATGGCAAGAATATTCAAGCAGAATGTATTAGAAGCAAATACGGAAAGGGTTGTTGGGACATAGTAAGTAAACGAATAAATTTGTATCCCCACATGCCTATTATCAATCAACTCCCATTCTAATGGTTTTCTTATATTATTTTACAGTGGTTATATGGCTCCCGAGTATGCTATGGAGGGTATTTTTTCCGTTAAGACTGATGTTTACAGTTTTGGAGTTCTAATGCTTGAAATTGTGAGCGGTCAGAAGAACAATAGCTTCCATCATCTTAGTGGTCCACTTAACCTAGTTGGATATGTAAGTAATGCAAAACTCAGCTTTAATCGCACATTTTTCTCTGCTAACATATGCCTTTTTTAATTTTATTTCTGTAGGTATGGGAGTTATGGAACAAAAATGCTGCACTGGAGATCATGGATCCAATACTTAGAGATTCATGTGTAAGTCAGCAATTGATGAGATGTATTCATTTGAGTCTGTTATGTGTTGAAGATCGTGCAGTCGATAGGCCAACCATGTCAGATGTTATTTCAATGTTAAACAATGGCAATATAGTTTTGCCATTGCCCAAGAAACCAGCATTTGTCTCTAGAAGCGATGTCGTAGAGGAAGATTTACAACAACGCAAGTCAGAAAAGTATTCAATAAATGGGGTTTCCTTTACTGCAATGGATGGGAGATAGGGGTATGCTTCTTCCTGATATAGCTAGCCTAAGAAAAAATGAGAGGGGGAGAGAGAGAACAAGCATGGTTGAAGTAGGATCAAACACAAGCAAATCAAAGATGTCAAAGATGTTACATGTAAAAACCATATGGCCATTCCTATTTTTTACTTAAGTTGTGCTTGGATAATGGATTTAAGTAGGAATTTAGAAAGGAAAAGAAAAAAGGTGAGTGAAATATAGGTGAAATGTAATTGTATTTTATTCACAATTCACTGACATTTTTTTTTCTTTTCAAATTTTTATTCAAATTCATAATTCAAAGTGCTATGATATCTTTGCCAGCAAATTTAATAGTTGTCATGGATACTATTGGTCATATATATATATATATATGTATGTATTATGTACTAATAAAAGGTACTAATTGTAGAAGAATATTTATCAAGCGTATAGCTTGCATTTTAATAGAAGTAACCAAAAGTAGGGGTTTAATCACAATCACATTCCTTTTGTTTTGAGAAAAATATTTCCCCTTGCTTTGAAATCAAATTGAGTAATAATCCATTAACATGAAAGTGATATATGTTTGGATATTGAATTTGTAAAGGGGAAAGATAAGGGGGGAGGGGGAAATTGAAAAAAGTTCTTTTTTAAAAAAAAAGCTTTTTGGTGATGTTAGGAAAATAGAAGAAAATTAATAGATATATATACATCAAAAAATCATCTAATTGAAGGATTGTAGGAAAGCTCATGAAAAAAGAAAAGAAAAGAAGAAGTTAGTTTTGAGGATATCATAGCCAAAAGAAAATGTTAATTTTACAGCTAACAGTGGAATTTTTTATTTTGTTCAAAATTATACTCTATACGAGAGGGTGTGAACCCTAATTTTTGTTCAAAATCTGAAGAAGTTGAGAGAGGATTATGGAATCAACAACTCAAGTAATTTATTAAAAATACAAGTGATTGAGCGATGTTAAAGCAGTGTTTAAATCATAAATTTCGTAGGAATTGTGAAAGAAAAAATGAGGAAAATGTGAAATAAAATTTTATTTTATAATACTTAGGCCAAGTTTGGATACTTTCAAAAAAGTCAAAAAGTCAAAAAGTTACTCAAAAAGTTAAAAAGTTAACACTATTCATTAAAAGTCAACAATTACGGCTGCACAACTCCCAATTCAAATTTTGAGAAGAGGTAAATGAATAAAAAATTGAAGCAAGTAGAGAGACATGATTAAAAAAATTTACTAATTTTATTTGAAAAAATAATCAATAAATCTTATTTTGTTCTTAAGATTACTATCAAGTTTTAATATGGACAATTAAATCTTATTTTTCATATTGCTCCATAATAGTGGATGTTATCTCAAGTTTACCCCTCATTTGATATGAATAACAATTGCATAAATATTTTTAATAAAATACTATTTTTAATTTTACAAATTATAATATTATATTAAAAAAATCATAAATCACAGTGAAAAGAATCAAAAAAGTAGCAGTTGAGAAGAGGTAAATGAATAAAAAACTGAAGCAAGTAGAGAGACATGATTAAAAAAATTTACTAATTTAATTTGAAAAAATAATCAATAAATCTTATTTTGTTCTTAAGATTACTATCAAATTTTAATATGGACAATTAAATCTTATTTTTCATATTGCTCCATAATAGTGGATGTTATCTCAAGTTTACCCCTCATTTAATATGAATAACAATTGCATAAATATTTTTAATAAAATACTATTTTTAATTTTACAAATTATAATATTATATTAAAAAAAATCATAAATCACAATGAAAAAATTATCAATAAGTTCTATTTTGTTTCGAAAATTATTATAGACTTATATCAAATTTCAATATTAACAAATAAATCTTAATTTTTTATAAATTGTTATAAAAAAATTCAATTTTTCGTGAAAAAATTGATAAATAATTTTAACTTATTAGAAATTTTATAATAAAATTATTTTTAATTGTTAAAATTAAATGATTTTTCATAAACAAAATTATAAGTATAAGATTAATAATTTTTATAATTAAAATTTTAAATTTTAATTAAGTTAGTTTCATTTTAATTTTAACGTGACCTTTGTCTAATCATTAAAAATTATCTTGGGCTATGCCAAACTTATGAATCATTTGACCTATTTATTTATTAAATTGGTAAATAAATATCTATAAGTATTTTTTATTTTTTAAATAGGAAATATGAACATAGTTTATGCATGTCTATTAAAAAATTTGAATGTAGGTAAAAAAATATATATTTATGTTAACACTATGAAATAAATAGTTACATATATTCATATATTAAAAAATTATTTAAGATAGAACTGCCCTAAATTATGTCATATTTTAGCTTTAATCTTACACTTAATCTAAAAAATTGACAATTAATTAGTAAAAATATTTTATAATAATAAATTTAAACATTATGTATAAATTATACTATCATAATTTATCGATTTATGGTCAATATGAGTTAATTTAGGGGTTTTAATAGCGGATTAAACATTCAATTATGATCCAAACCATTCACATTTTAGGGTGCGTCAAGTACATCATCCCTACAAAAAGTCAAGTCGATCAGATAATGAAAATCATGTGCTTAGATCAATTTTGTATAAATCGTTTATTTTCTCACCGTTCATTTTTTTTTTTCATACAAAATTGATACAAGCACATGGTTGCTGTTATTTGATCGACCTATTTTTTATAAGAATGATGTACTCAATGAATCCTAAAACATGAATGATTCAGACTATCAAAATAGGATTCAAAAGTTGGCCCACAAGTGTAACGCCCCCAAATAAATAACATAAAAATAAATCTATTCAATTACACTAATCTCAAATCAAGAAGTCAAATCTCTATATTTGTATTCCATTCATGCGAGAAATTTACAAAAGGAGTCCACATGCAATACCAATTCAGACTTCAAAAGAGTGAATCCGTAACATGTGCGACTATGAAAACAAAAGAGATAACACAAAATAAATGTCCTAAAGGCTACAAGTTCCAAGAATTAAGCCAGTTACACAAAAGGAGGGTTATCCAAAAACCCATAAAATTACAATCCTTGGCTTGTCAAAACATACAACAAAATAAATAAATAAATAAATAAATAAATAAAAAGAGCCTCGTACTCTCAAAATATATTCTTTGCCTTTAGTTAGGCGGAATCACCATATCATTTCCTGCATAAATCTACTATAGATGAGCACAAAATTTAGTAGGAATATCTTAATAAAGTGTACACGTTTAAGCAATCTCAGAATGTGCATGCTATGTGATGTCATGCTCCAAAATTCATATTTTTATTTCCTTTTGAAAATCATATGCAATGCTTTTTCAAAGATACATTATCTCGTCAATTTTATAATACACATAGGGGTGGTAGATACGACTTAGATAATCCCTAAACTAGTGTCTACAAGTAGGCATATCAAGCACTACTAATCCCCACTTTACTGGCTCTTAATCGGAAGGCTCGTGATGCCTACTCCGTACACATTTTCAATCTTTCACCTTGGATACTCAATCTCCTAACCGGACTTACCAACGTATTTATCCCAAAACCTTTTTAAGATCAACAATTATTTTTCTCAAAACATAGCCATAATTGTGAGAACCCGAATATACAAATCAAGTAAATAATTAAATAATAATAATTTTATAATCTCAAATATTTTGATGTTGAATCCTAAAGCGCAAATTAAATATTTAGAGGGTCTTTTAATTAATTTTAAACCTAAAATAAATTTATAGTGAAAGTTTTTAATTAAGAGGCAAGATTTATTGTTAAAAAAATATAGAGAGAGAGAAGGGTGTGACTTGAACTCTAGACCATAGGGTTAATAAATAAGGCTCTTACCATTTGAGTTGCATATAACTTATTTATATGTTTTGTATATTTATCTATTTATTTGACCTATGTGTGCCCACCACTAGTATAAAATAAAATAAACACAAACCCTACCCCCTTCTTTGTTCACAACACTAGCAGCCCTAGCAGCCAACCGTGGGTTTATGAAGGAGGGTGAAGGGTGATTCAATCATCAAGATTATTGTTGTAGCCAAGAAGGAGAGCTTTGTGTGTGTTGTGCCTTGTAACCTCTTAGGTTTTCTTCTCTTCTTTTTTTGTTCTTTATCCTTATTCTATTGTTATTTAATTCATTGATGGAGAGGTTGTAGGTGTATGTGATTTGTGTATATATATATACTGCTAAAAAATCTGAGGAGTTGAATTCATGTATAATGAATGGTGTAATTCTTAGTCCAAAAATTCTGTACAGAATCACAAACTTTAAAAATTAAGAAACCATATCAAACGAATGAATTTTGAACTAAAATTTTTACAGTAGATTAATTACATATTCAATTGCATATCTGAGTTTTTTCATAATTTTTGGGAGTCAAAATCCATATAAACTGATGCGTTTAATTCTGTCCAGAAAACTGGTTTTAAACAGTAAGTTCGGAAATGTTGTTCTCTTTGGGTATAAATCCAAAAATTATCAAATCAGCGTCATTAGAACCGGTTACGAGTCTAGTTTCTTAAATTTTTGGCCTTGTATTGATTGCTCATGTATACTAAGAGAACCATCAATTTCTTTAACGTGCTACAGAAAACAACCCGTTTAGATATAATTAATTGTAGATAATTATTTTGATAAGCAAATCAAGTGAAACAATTTGGGTTTGAAACTTAGAATATATTAGTTGATATCTGAAGGATTTTGAAATTTTTCGAACAACGTGGAGTAGGTTTTTAATTTTCAAAGTTAGCGAATAAATTGTGAAAACTAGTTTAAAATTCTGTTTTATCTTAAAATTACTTTTAATTAAGTTTCGATTTGAAATCATGTCTTGGGTGATTTTAGACCTTGAAAAACATGAACTTAGGTAATATTTAAGAGTAACGGTAAGTTGGATTGAGCCGTGTTAGTGCACTTTAGTTTGGGGTTACTTAATTTTTATTCTTTAGTATTTTTAAATTAGTAGTGACGTGTAGTTTTCATACGTTGTTCAGAGCATTAGTTGGACTTTCATACTCTATTCGAGGATTATATTATTTCGTTTTCAGGTGAGTAGTTTCATGCTACATATTTTTATAAATGTTCCCCTACCCTAAGCTGTTGGAAAACTAAATTGTTGTTTCATGATTAAACTGTTTTGATAAATTATTATATTATCCATGGAATCAAATTATTTCTGAAACATGTGTGAACTTGGCATACTGCAAATTATTTGTTTTGGTCTCATGTTTATAATGATGAACTACCATGTTTTGCAAAGCTGATGTGTATTGATTATTGAGACCATATGTGTATTTAGTCCAGGGAAATTATTCCACTATGTGTGGTGACTCTGGCCACTAGAAAACAGATTCGGGTTGGGCCGTGATGACTCTAGTGCTCAACGATTGTAAGGAAAAGACCTAGGTTAAGTTAGGTGACCTTCAATCAGATCGTCTTAGACCTTCAATCAGATCGTCTTAGAGAAAAGGCTTAGGTTGCCACCCTGAGAATGACTCTTAGTTCGGTATTGGATCCAACGAGGCTTATAGCCTTGAGAACTGTGTGGCATATTTCTTGTTATTTCTTGGTACCCAAAAAATTATTAGTGTTCATGTTGTAATCTGTTTTAAGTAGAAAATGTCATTTATCATGTTCTTGAGAGACATGAGTATTTTAACTATTGAACTGTGGAACCTTCTTTTTGAAACAGATTCTCTTTACCAAACTGTATGTCAATCTAGTTTCTGTGATATATGTCTTATTTTGGAATTGATCCCTGTTTTCAAAACTATATATACTATCCATGTTGTTACTCACTGAGCTATCAGCTGACTTAGTTGTTTATCATTTCCAAGTGTTAGAAGGACTTAGAGTGGACTTATGGCGTAGTGGGGATTAAATTGCATGGACCTATAGGGCATTTATTTAATTTGTTTTAGGTTGCTTTGTCGAGTTTTGTGCATACATTGTGGTTGGGTTTGATTTGGAATTATTTTATTTTGTGGGCAGTTTGTGTCTCATTTAATATATATTTTTGGAAGTTGGTTATGGCAACCTCCATGTGGTTTGTGAATGGTGGATAACCCCCTTGTCATTTGAAAATGACCATGTAACCTCCATGTGGTTTGTGAATGGTGGATAACCCCCTTGTCATTTGAAAATGACCATGTAACCTCCATGTGGTTTGTGAATGGTGGATAACCCCCTTGTCATTTGAAAATGACCATGTAACCTCCATGTGGTTTGTGAATGGTGGATAACCCCCTTGTCATTTGAAAATGACCATGTAACCTCGAAGAGGTTGTCTGAGATTGGATAACCCCCTTGTCATTTGAAAATGACCATGTAACCTCCATGTGGTTTGTGAATGATGGATAACCCCCTTGTCATTTGAAAATGACCATGTAACCTCCATGTGGTTTGTGAATGATGGATAACCCCCTTGTCATTTGAAAATGACCATGTAACCTCCATGTGGTTTGTGAATGATGGATAACCCCCTTGTCATTTGAAAATGACCACATAACCTCCATTGGGTTTGTAGACCAAAGTAAACACTAACATTTGTTAACAGAACATGTGAAATGACATTTATATCCTTATGTTCTTCATTTTCTGAATTGAACCTAGATAGGTGTAGAGATGGCAATTTGAACCCGGCTCGACGGGGACCCGATCCCCCGACCCTGAATTGAACGGTTTTTCTCCGAAAAATACCCTCGACGGGCCGGGGATGATATTTAAAAATAAATCCCCGATGATATTCGGGCCGGGAACGGGGATACATTTTCCAACCCCGGACCCGGCCTCACCCTCCGCCCCGTCCAGCCCCCGACTTTGTTTATATATATATAAATATATGAGTGTTGTGTACCTCTGTGTTCATATATATATATATAAATATATATGTGTGTTGTGTGTTAATACAACACACATACAACCGAAACTCTCACTTTCACTCTCTACCTCTGGCCTACCTCTCTCTCTCTCACTCTCACACTCTACCTCACTCTCACACAAACAACCGAAGCTCCCTTACACAACTGAAGCTCCCTCACCGCCAGCTCCTTCTCCCTCTCACGGTATCTCCGTCTCTCTCTCTCTCTCTCACGGATCTCCTTCTCTCTCTCTATCTCCCTCTCTTGTTTTTTGCTTTTGTTTTTCAGATCTGGAAAATGATGGAGATGAAGATGAAATGATGAACAGATAGGATTTGGTGATGAGTTCATCAAAAAAAATTTTTTTTTTTTTTTTTTTTTGATGTTGTTGATGTTGCTTTTTGAGCTCAATGTTGTTGATGTTTTTTTTTGATGTCGTTGATGTTGTATTTGAGCTCAAATAACTCGTTTTTTGTTGATGTTTTTTTGGCCCGGGATTTTCAGGGTCGGGAAAATTCGATCCCCGTTAGGGAGCGAGGGTGAGGGCGGAAGTGGGTTCCCCGTCGGGGATCGGGGACGAGGAGAGTGATCCTCGACCCCACCCCGCCCTGCCCCACCCCTTCCCATTGCCATTCCTACAACATAACAACATGTGATTTTTCTTCATCATTCTTAACAAAATTTCATGTACCCATGAGTTTTTCATAAATAATTTCAACATTCCCCCAACTTTCAAAATCTAGAATTTCCACCCAAAATGAGTTTCTTACATTTTTAAGAAGTGTTTTTGCTAATAAACTTCCAAGAGTCACACATTTCATAAATAATAATAAATTTCATGAGAGGATTAAGAAATACCACTTTTTAAAATACCTTCAAAACTCTGACTCAAATCCCAACTCATAACCAAGACACATCAAGAAAATGACTTAGAACATGTCAAAAAAAAAAGTTCACTAATGTCAAAAAAAAAAAATCAATAAAAAAGTTACTAAAAACATTAATGTCAAACACCTAGTTAGTAGATTAAAATATGGACCACAATTAATAAGATTTTCAATATCAAAATTATGAAAAAAAATGATTGAACAAGGTTTTAGTTTCTAAAATAGTTAAATTACAAATAATTCTATATAAAATAATTAGTTTTATTTTGGGCAAATTATACAAATAGTCCCTATAGTTTGGGACTTGTGTCACTTTGGTCCCTGACTTTTCAATTGTGATACATTTGATCATAAATTTTGAATCTTGTTCCAAATAAGAACAATTGAATATATAATTAGATTTTTCAAGAGTAAAATTGTCAATTTGATAAAATATAAACTAATTTGATAAAAATAAATGTCAAACAAATATTTTTGAATTTTTAAAAATTATTTCTACTTACTAAAAATAAAATTATGTAAAATTGATAAATCTTTTAGACATTTATTTATTTATTTTTACCAAATTAATTTTTATTATGTGTTTGGATGATGATCATGTAAAATTAATTTTAAAAAATTAATCATGTAATTTTTATTAACTTTACATAATTTTATCATTGGTGGATAAAAATAATTTTAAAAAAATTAAAAATATTTTTTTGACATTTATTTTTGTCAAATTAATTTATATTTTATCAAATTGATGATTTTACCCTTGAAAAATCTAATGAAATTTTCAATTGTCCTTATTTAGAATAAGATTCAAAATTTAGGGTCAAATGTGTCACAATTGAAAAGTCAAGGACTAAAGTGGCACAAGTCCCAAACTATAGGGACTATTAGTGTAAACCCTACTATTTTTTTTCATTCTCCAAAAAAGGGGGGTAAATTATGCAAATAGTCCATGTAGTTTACACGATGTGTTAATTTGGTCCCTGTAGTTTCAATTTGTTCGATTTTGCCCCTTAATTTAATGGATTTTGTCATTTTAATCCAATAAATAATGATTGTTAAGATAATTTAGCGGAAGGTCAAACAATGTGTCAATTTGGTCCATATGCTTTACATGATGTGTCAATTTGGTTCTTGTAGTTTCAATTTTCTCGACTTTAACAGGGACTAAATTGACACATTGTGAAAAATACAAGGACCAAATTGACACATTGTTTGACTTTCCGTTAAATTAACTTAGCAACCGTTATTTATTGGACTAAAATAACACAATCCATTAATTTGGCCCCTATAGTTTGGACTAAATTGAGCAAATTGAAATTATAGGGACTAAATTGACACATCGTGTAAACTATATGAACCATTTGCATAATTTTTCCCCCCCAAAAAAAAAACAATAATAGTAATAGTAGCATCTATTTTTTTATTAGGTAGATTATAATATTAAATTAAGGGTTAATTGCACTAATAGTCCCTATAGTTTGGGACTTGTGTCACTTTGGTCCCTGCCTTTTCAATTGTGACACATTTGATCCTGAATTTTGAATCTTGTTCCAAATAAAGACAATCAAAAATATTATTAAATTTTTCAAGGGAAAAATAGTTAATTTGATAAAATATAAATTAATTAGACAAAAATAAATGTCAAAAAAATATTTTTAATTATTTTTAAAATTATTTTTATCCACCAATGATAAAATTATGTAAAATTAATAAAAATTACATGATTAATTTTTTAAATTTAATTTTATATAATCATCATCTAAGCACATAATAAAAATTAATTTGGTAAAAAAAAATGTCTAAAAGATTTAGCAATTTTATATAATTTTATTTTTAGTAGGTAGAAATAATTTTTAAAAATTTAAAAATATGTTTGACATTTATTTTTATCAAATTAGTTTATATTTTATCAAATTGACAATTTTATCCTTGAAAAATCTAATTATGTATTCAATTGTCCTTATTTGGAACAAAATTCAAAATTCAGAGTCAAATGTATCACAATTAAAAAGTCAGCAACCAAAGTGACACAAGTCCCAAACTATAGAAACTATTTATGTAATTTTTCCTTAAATTAATCAACAATGATTCATCCCACTAAAAATATCACCACTAATAGCACTAATGCATTAAAAAAGTAAAAAAAAAAATAAAATACAACTCTAAGACTAAAACATCACATCATTAATGGCAGGACCCACTGCCACCTAATTAGTGGGAGCACTAATTAATACTCCCAAGCATTTTTTCTAGTAAATTCCTGTTTGTGGTGAGTACCAGTGAGGTTGACCTTGTGGGTACTTGACATCCTCCCCTGGAGGAAGTGGGGTCACTGTTATTTTTGACACAGTAGTGATTGTTGTGCCTTATTTTATGATGTATTATGAATTTATTTTTATAATCTGAACCGTTCATGTTGTAAGGTTTGTTGAGTACTTCATGTCTACCAAAAATCTTATTAATCAGATACCAATAACTATATGATTGATAATCAAAAAAATAAACAAGAAGTTTTTCTTTTGAAAAATAATATAAAAATATGCAATTCAATCATATAGTTATTGATATCTGATTAATATAATTTTTGATAGGCTTAAAGTACTCAACAAATCTTACAAAATACACGATTCAGATTATAAAAAAAACCGATAATATATTTCAAAATGAGACACAACCGTTATTGCTGTGCCAAAAGCACAGCAGTGACCCAAGTCCACATCTTCTTTCTCACTGTGGTGTTCTGAATCTGGGTGGTGGTGGTGGATTGGCCTTCCAGAGAGTAGTTGTTATTAAAGAAGGACGTTGAATTTTTTTTTTTTTTTTTTTTTTTTTTTTTTTTTTTTTTTTTTTTTTTTGAGAGAGAGAAGACGTGTTGATGCCGCTTCTGACTCTCGGCAGAGACGGGGTTGGGATTATTATATGTATGCATGACGGGGTTGGGATCTTGGGAAATTTTATGGGGAAATTGCAATTTAGTTGACAGAAAAAAATAAAAAAAATTGCAAAACAGTGGTAAAATTAATTAACTTTAATAATTAAAGTAAGAAACTTTTTCATGATTTTGTAATTTTTTTTTAGACTTTCAACTAATTTGTAATTTCTTTAAATTTTATTTTCACATAATAATTTTCTGTAGAACAAACACTTACTGAACACCTTTTCAATACACATCAAAAAAATAAAAAATTTCACACATATCACTTTATTCTAATAATATCATCATCTTCAATTAAGACTATGTTTGGTTTCAATTTTTGAATCAATTTTTTAAAATTTCCTTGAAAAAATAAAAATTTAGTTTGATAAAAATAAATAGTAAAAATGTATTTTAAAATTTAATTTTTTTTTTTTTGCTCCCTAAAAAGATACAACCATATGAAATAATGATTTATTTATTATTATTATTTTTATTAAATTAGTTTTTAGTTTTTTTAAAACATCTTCTAAAACCAAATCAAACTAAGCTTAATTTTTCTTCCATTCACTCACCTTTACTTTGTTGTCATTATCGCCACTTTCAACCCTTTATCACCATCATTACCACCACTCTCACTTCATCCCCTTCCATCCTAGACTTCTATAGTTAATCTTAAAAGTTGGTGATTTGCAGCACGGGCTTATAAGAATGTATGATTAATGGCGGAAAATGATTGTAGGTGGAGAGGAAAATAAGTGGCAAGAGGGGATGATGGCGGAGAGAGGTGGCACTGGCGATAGAGAATAGTTGTGGTGTTTTCGAATTAGGGTTTAGGTGAAAGAAGATAAAGGTATTATGATATTTTTATTTTAGGACAAAATTATATTAATTTTTTTTTTCTTTAAGTATGTGAACTGAGGGAAATTAATACGTGAATATAAAATTACCCTAGGATCTTCTTACGATATGGCATTTACTTTTTTGATAAAATAAGAAAAAAAATCACTAAATTTGATCTTGCGTGCCCTAGGGACATATGTTAAGAAAAATAAATATATGCATTTCAATTTGTATGAAAAAATAACACAACATTAAAAATTGTTTTAACTAATTTTTTTTTATTTTTATAATGAGATTAAAATATCCTTTTGCTATGCACTAGGGGTCATCGCAGATTGGTTTTGGACAGTTTGGTTTGTGGTTTGGACCCGCCCGCATATTTGCGGCTTGGGAAAATTGAATCCATAACTGCCCACAGTGCGGGTTGCGATTTATACAAATAAGGTTCGCGGATATGCGGGTGGTTTGCAGATTGGACTTTTTTCTTTAAAAAGCAAAACTTGGGCAAAATATTTTCATTATTTTCAGTCTATGAATTTCAAAATGTCGACGAAAATAAACATAGAATAGAGGCGAACTTTTGTCTTGAAAGCCAAAAAGGTAGAGCACTGATTGAGCAACTCCCAAATGCTTTAACCACAAAAGTTCAGCTTGTTCACGACTTTTGCACAAGCCAAAGAAACAATGCCTGGTTGTCTAAGGGGTGGCTTGGAATGATCTAAATAAGTATACTTTTTGACTTTTTATAAAATATGGGTAAATTGTGTGGGTAAAAATCTGACCACACTGCCCGTTTAGTGATCAGCTGGAGAGCACAAGCAGAATAGATGGCTTAAGCAACCTGAAACAGAAAGAAAAATCTCCGGCGGTGGTTCTTCCACCCGGGGGCACTCCGACGATCAAGTCAGTATATCTCTCAAAGATAATCAAGTACTAAACTGAATACTCAAAGTATAAATTACATACCTTAGACCCACGGGGGTGCCTCTCTTTTATAATATACTCAATCCAAGTCCCACTAGAAGTATGACTTCTATGAACTCCAATCTTAGTGCTTACTCTGGACTCTATAAGAGATAAAGATAAAACTCCCTAAGAGCTTTATCCTTATCCAAGTTAAGTCCCCTCTTTGCCTTAGGACTTTTGTCCCTTATCCGCTTATCTCGGATTCTGATATCTTCGGAGAT